>JANHGB010024956.1:0-12118 GCA_026283785.1 Coracopsis vasa | reverse complement strand
AGCACATACCAGTTCTTAAGGCTTCTGAGTTTTGAGACACTCTGCTCTACTGCTGAGGAGTACTTAAGTACTAAAGGGATTAGAAATTATATAAAACATCTGTCCTCAAATGCTGTATTCTTTAAAAGTCACTTTGGAAATTACTAAATAGCTTGAAAATGGAAGCTTTACAATTATGATTACAGACAACATTTGGCTTTATAAACTTTACTGTCTTCTCCCTCATCTGAAATGCTCCGTGCCTGCTTTAATCCCAGCAGTGATTTTTTACTTACAAAAGGAAGAAACATTAGTCTGGTATGTGAGAATGTAGCAGGGTAAGAGGGTTTGTTAAGAAAATCCACATATCCATCTGTAAATCACCTTTGGTGCATTCACTCAGCCCTCTGCAATAGTTAGCTGTATGCACTCTGGGAGCGCAGTTCTCCACAGCACTGTTCTGTTTTTAGGTTGGCATATGGTTAGTTGTAAATAAGGCTGAAATATGGACAAATCCTTTTGTCCCATCATCTCCAAAAAGGCAAAAGATTAAAGAAAGAAGCTATAACAGAGAATAATAATCTTACACTTACCTAAAGAAAATCTACTTTATCTAACTCACACTAAAGGCAGTTCTCTTTATATGTGTTGGCTATGAGATGGCATGTACTCTACCTGTCCTGGGTGATAGTGGCACTCCTTGATCTGCCTGCTTATAGCCCTGACCAGTGCTCACAGTACTGCTGACTGGAATCAGAGCACTGTTGAATAAGCTTTCTTCCCTCTGCTTGGGGCTATGGTAAATAAACAGGAGCCTGTCTGGTGACTGTTCTGTATTTTCCTGACTCTGCAACTCTTCTGTGCTCTGACTGATCTAGGTGAGAAAAGGCAGCCCTACAGATAAACAATGGAATCATCCTCACATTGAGCCAGTCCTGAAGGCTCAGTATAGCAGCAGCTTTTATCTCATTTTGCAGAGCTTTTCAGTGCTGCAGCAAATGAGAGAGGAAAAGAATGTGGCATCTCTTTTCACACTAGACTTTCCTAGGTGGTGGTGGCAAGGTGCCTTCAGTTTTGTGGAGGAGGAAGGTGGCACAGCCACCCCTAGTTTGGGAAAGAGACCACATGCACAAGTTATGAAATAATCTTGAATTTAGATTGCTGACCGGAATACTCTCCAAAGACTGCTTCACTATTTACTGCTTTATAGACTTCAGTGCAAGAAGAATTCTATTACAGCCAGAAAGTTAACACAAAACCAACCAATCACCCATACAATCCAAGTGAATCTATCTACAAATCCAGACATCTCTCTGTGAATAACCTTTGGTATCATTCATTTGGCCTTATTCCTGAATGTAGCTCTGTATACAAACTTCCCTCTTGGGTGTGGAAACATATGAGGCTTCATCTGTCTCACAGCTGGCTGTGTCTTCTTGTCTAATAATTGTGCAGAATCAAAAACAATGTAAGAACTCACCATCAATACTAGAGAGGCTTGCACTTTGGCTTACTTTTCTAATATAAGATACCTGTAAATATATAGCCAAATGACCACATCTGGTGTGGAGCAGAATACAACCCCATAAAGCCCCTCATGTACTTCTCTCTCCTCCACAAGTCCAAGGCCACAGGCCCTTAGAATCAGAACAGCCAACATACTTCCTAGTTGTGAGGACAACCTACTTCCCAACACATGTTCTGACTCAGTGATTAAGATGTGTTAAACAAGAGCCTCGGTGACAGCACCTCTGACTACCAGAGGCATCGTTGTTTGAGGCCTATAAAACAAGGCTGGGAGCCAAAATATCCCCTTTGCCCTGAAAAAAAGATACATACAACAAAACCACATCTAAGGAGGATGAAACCATGGTATTTACCAAGTCTGTTGGAGGAAAACAGGATATTTACAGCCTGATGGTAAAGGTCAATGGATAAATACTATAGTATTATCCCACAGATGAGACATTGCTAATAAAGACACTCAGGAGATAGCATGATTGGGTTCCATTTGGAGTCTGAAGAACTGGAAGTGGCACACTGTTTGAGGTTTACCCACTTTCATCCAAATTGAAGTATTTTCTTCAAACATACGTGCAACTTCATTCTGCATGTTGAAGTCATGCTGATATAATTGGAACAAACACTGAAAAGTGAATGAGGTTAAAAATCCCACTGCTTTCTGTAAACCAGGTTTTAACACTGATGTTTTCACTCAAAAATCCGGTGTCTGCTTTCTATAAAACAAGTTTGAACACTGAAATTTTCACTGGTCATGTTTGGGATATACTGGATATAAACATAACCAGTGATTTGGCAGCTTGCTCTGAAGATAAATTCACGCTCCCATTTGAGAAAGGAAAAGGCCATTCCACTGGAAGAAGCCTGATGTTTATCCTGCTTTTAATTGATGTCTCCATTATCTTACCTCTCAAATAGGCTACAAAAGCAAACATCACAGTATGTTTCTGACTAGCCTAATCTCCCCCTGTCCAGACCGAGGTATTGATTTCAGTTGAAGATTAATCAACACTGAACTATAACTGATTACATTCAGTGTGAATTCGGTTCCATTTAGAGTCTGAGGAACTGAAACTGTCACATTGCTTGAGGACTGCTTAGTTTTATTCAAACTGAAGTGTTTCCTACACACACACACACATGCATCACTCCAATTCAGTGTGAGAAGTCACTTAGTATAGCCAAACTGTGGCGTTCAGTGCCTCTATTGACATTGCAACCCAAATTCCAGCTATTGAAGTTCTCAGAAACTGGAGTAAAAATAGCATGTATGCTTCTCCGGCCTGGTGAAACAAGCCTGTCTTCTGATCACCTAACAGGTTTTTTCTACAGACTGCTGCCTAATAGCATAATATTGACATTGTGGTGCATAATATAATGCTCCTTTGCAGCATTGTACACCAGTGTGTTGTTTGAATATATATAAGCAGCATACTGCTTAAGCAATAATTTTGCTCCCTCTAAACAGCTGCAAACATGAAGAAAACATTGGATCTGTATTTCCAAGTTATTCTTCTATATATTACTTTCCAGAACTGGGCTAAGGCTGAAAATTAACTTCCACAGCAACATTCTGATATATAAAGGCTTTGGGATATATTTGCCATGTGATTCTGAAAACCCAGTTCCTTCTTTTAGAAAGTCTTGCTAATAACTACAAGCAGGAGAATGCAAAAAGGGCAGAGAGAACAGTGAGTATATGTTAGCATACGCCATGATGTATCAGTAACCCTTTGTTAGTTCCTTTTTATGCTTTTTTAAAAGAAACATAAAAAGTCACGTCTGTCACCTTCATTCACTGGCAATCCAGCAGTTTTCATGATTTATTTTCTACAGCTTTTCATGCTTATAGGGGAAAGTTGCACAGACATAGCACACTCTATTTGCTGTTCTGTGAAACTGTTAAAGGAAAAGTATTGGCATATCCTCACATCTCGAGCCCTTTCTAATATGTGACTAAGTCACAGAAAAAGAAAGTCTCCTGGACTCACTCCAGGATGGAATTCTTAAAGGCAACTCCCAGAATTGGGAAACAAAAATCCCATCTGTCCCACTAAGTATGTTAGATGAAATTGAAACTCTCTCTTCTAACATTTAGCATATGTTCAGATCTTAGGATTCCCACCCTCCACTCCCCCAAACAATTTAAATATATCACTGGGATTGGTTTCTCTTGCATAATACAGAATGACTGTTTCCTGTAAATGCCACATACCCTTTTTCTTGTAATGCAGTACATTTTGAACTGGTTTTCACACATACTTCAAATGTGGTTTCAACATACTCTTTATGAGGGTTACATCAGTAGTTCTTTCACAGGGTCTCAGTCTGATAATCATAGGTGAGTTGGATTATAACCTAGAGGGCTGGTTTCATTGTTAAACAACAGGCAATCATTGTTCTGACTGTGACAAAGCTTGTTAATTACTTTCCAAGCTCTGAGAAGAACACATTCTTAAATTCACCGTAAGGAAGTAGCAGGTATCATAATCATAGAATTCACTATTAGCTCCCCATTCTGGAAATAATTGTTGCAGAATGGATAATAACTTCTCTGAACATTAGGAATTAGGTTTTGTAAGAAGAAAGCCAGCTACTCGAGTACTGTCATTCAGTGCTTGTTCCTTACAAAAAAAGTCATTAGAAGGTCATTCAAAGAAAGACCTTTACACATTGTTAAATACAGACTGCCATTTTATTGTTCACATTTATGTCAGAACAAAGTCAAAATGAGAATCCACTGTTAATATGTCCACCACGAACCGACAGATGCAGGGTGTACATGTAAATTTAACAGTTACTTGAACAAGCTGCATGCTTTCCCCATCCATCCTTCTTTACATATCAGAACAGGTCATATTCATTTGAAAGACATAAGCCTCAAGCTACACACATCAGACTCCACTAATGCAAAATGTGGCTAAATATCTCAAAATATGAAACTTGTGCTATAGTCTAGATAAAACACAGTATCAGACAAACTTCTGTTTGATTCCTTGTCTGTAACTAATCTATCCTCAGAACTTGAAGGACAACAGGAAACAAAGTCAGTACTGTACTAAGCTGGATTTAGGAACATTTGAATTCTGCTTGGATATACTTGAAGCACATGTGTGTTAGATAATCACACACAGACTTGGCTTTGTGAGCACATAGTAGACTGCTTTGCTCACATGGCAAACTAAAATTAAGATAAGATTCCAGTGTAACTGGAAGAACATTGTGGGAAAGAGTAAGGAGTTTATTCTTAGCCAGAAATTCTTGTCTTTTGAGAGATGGAAATTGGAAAGACTTTTTAGAAGGAGAGATGGACAATTTAATGGCATGAGTAAAAATAGGGTGTTTGAAATACAGATCAGCAATCATGCTGGGTTATACAGAATTTCTGTTTCATTTTTGGGGAGAAACACATCCTGTTAAACATCTGTTTCTTCATGAAATCAACGGAATCAATGAAATTTTGGCATCACTTTATCATCGATAAAATGAAATGTTGTTCTTCCCACCACAGTTACTAACAACCTAACTCCAAGTCCAGTCAAGAGTTGGAAAATTAATTTGTCAAGACCATTTCCATCAGCTCTCACTGGTATCACATCACAAAACCCACTGCTGTTTCCACAAGACTGGAAAGACCAAGTTCATCCAAGCTGCAATTGCAGCAAGGCCAAGGGACTTACAGCATGATATGATTGCAACTACTTGAGGTTTGTTGTGTCTAAACTTGCACAAAAAATGAGCAAAAGATTTTCCAGAGTATTTTCAAAGCACTAGAGGAAGGTTGAATTGTGTTTGATTACTGAAAATAAAATCTGAAACAACATTTGCCTTGTCAGGATAAACAACCTATGAACGATGCTCAAGATCCTCCCTTTGTAGTGAGGATTTAACAGTTTTCATTTTAGTTATTGTTGTTACACTTAAAAATTGAGGCTCTAACTAAGCTTTGTGTCATATGCATAATATCCAGGGTACAAGCCACGAAACAAAAACTATACTCTACAGCTACATACCAAGACTTCACATGCATTATCGCTTGAAACAAGCAAAGCCTCCTGGCAATACTTCCTTAATCGGTTCATTAGCAGCAATGAAGCTTAGCTCCCTAATGTACACCTGAGTCAGCAGATTCCTTCCCCAGGCTTAAGTAAGCTAGAGAAGTAACATCTCCTCCAGATGGAAATTAATCATTAAGCCACACTTATCAAGTGAGAGCAGCAAGGTGGCTGACTTCCGTGGCAACTGCTAGTGCTAGTGGCCTGAAAACGCTTCTATAGCTTTCATGCACAGCTAAGATGGTTGAACTTGCTCAGTTGTCTAAATTGGGCTGCTTACATTAAACCCTAAAGGCCAACACACCACGGAGACCAACACGTGCTGCTGTGATCCCTCCTCCGCACTTACACCCACCCTCTTCCAATAAACACAATAGTGAGGTGCTGTTCTAACCACACTACTACTAAGCTCCCCGATCTTGCTCACTCCAGCTATGTAAAACGTATGTGGTCACACATTCACCCATTCTAAATGAGTCACTCTGCAAAACTGCAGAAGTTCTGCTTCATTCTATTTAGGAGTGAGTAAATTTCTCAATGTGATGTGAAAAATTTCACATGTGGAAACTGATTTTGGATCCATGTGACACTGTTTACACACCACTCTGGAAGTAAGCTAAGGACAGAAGCCCGTGCTTTTAGGGATGAGCTCAAACAGAATTGCATGTTGGGGTTGCATCTTTCAGAAGGCTGGGTAACCTATCTACCTTCTCACAGTTTGAGACTCATCTGAGCATAAGGTGCATACAGTACTTTAAATCTCCCATTTGAGACTATAGGTGCTGTAAAAAAACACATCATAGCATCTTCTTTTTCTCAACCTGAATTTATTCATGACCTCTGATAACACTGCTAATATTGACCTTTAGCTTATGTACTATTTCACTTTTCTGGTTCCTGTAGCTTAATCCCTTGATATATTTAAAGGCAGTAATCGTGTCTTGTCTCAGCCTTTATTTATCCAGTCTAAACAAACCAAATCTTTTAAGTGTTCTCTGATATGATAAGCCATCCATTTTCCAGATAAGTGGAACGGTTCTTCCGTACACCTGATTCAATTTGAATACACTCACCTTGAAAACTGACAGGATTAAGTCATGCAAAGTGTTCTCCACAGCTTTCACAAGGACCAAGCACAATAGAATTAACTACTTCCTTGTCTTTCCAGTACGTATGTGGATGTTCCCAAATCTGAAATCCAGTTTTCAACACAGGGCTTATATCCTTCCTAACAAGCACCTCCAGGTATTGATATGACCTGTCCTGTCTTCACTCTTTGTTTGCAGATCATCCTGCTTTCTGTTCTTTCTCAGTCTTACATACACACCGCTCTCCCACACCTCAAGTTCATGCTTTTGCTCTTCCCACTTTTTTTTTTTTTAAAAGGAAATCAGCTTCTCCTCTCTTCTTCTTTCCCTAATTATTATCCCTTTTCCCTGTCCTCTTCTCCTTTATCTTGGATATTTCCCAAGAGATTCTGTAAGCTACAAACTTCAGATAAGCCTTTGAGCAACAGACATACAAACGTATGTCTCCTCAAGGAGCAAAGGCTGCTCCATTCTCAAGAAAAAGAAGGCCTATACAAAGTCTGAAGTTGCTTACCACAGTCTCCCTGCTGGCTTTCTTGGTCAAAAGGTTATTTCTACATCCAGTGGTCTGTCCAATGGCTTTGGTTAAAACATCTGACTTGTCTCATTCTGCTTCATTATTTGTGAAATGAAGTTAGAAATATATTCATGTACAGTTTTATAGAAGAATATTAATAAAATCACAGTACTTTAAAAACTGTCTCAGGGTTAAGTGTCAGCTTTTGCTCGGATGGAATAGAGATCCTCCAACTACTGCACTTTATATCATCACAGAAATTTACTTCTACCATTTAATAACAGCAGTACGGACAGACTCATTTTATTAACTTTCAGAATGAATACATATTATGAGATAAAAACCATTCCTTGTAATGTCTTGCTCTGATTCCAGATCCACCACTTTAAATATGCCCAACTCGTGGCAGAAGAAAAAAACCCTAATGTCATCGGTTTTGCTGATGGTATTATCACTCAAGGCTGAGTCACACAAGTCAGAGAACACGTTATTTATAGGACAGCGTTAAGATTTGGGGGTTTATATGTCTGAAGTTATTCTCCCTTCATTGAAAAGGTCTCTGAACATATTAGCAGAGAGAAAAAGAGCACCGTATGTGAAAGCACAGCCATCGTCTCATCTAATTTTCAACAGTTTACGGAAACAAACTATATAAAACATTAGGAAAAGCATATTTAAAAGAAAAAAACCCAACCAATCCCTCTTGATCTCTTATACCACATACTAAAGAAACCCACATAGTTTTTTTCCCAGATCCTTACATTACATCTAACGTTAGCCCCTCTGCCAGGTCTTCATTAGTCTAACTACTTAGCCAGACATATAGGGAAATTAATGCTGGCTGTTTAAGAAGCTGTACTTCATCCATTCACAAACATTGAATCAAATGACTTAAAAATGCACTTCTGAACTAACTCTAGTCCCGAAGCAGAATACCTACAGGTTTATGCCCTGGAAAACCGCTTTTCAGCTGGCATATTCCCTCACCACTCCCACCTCACTCCCTGTGCAGTGCATGGTACACTAAACTTTTTTCCTTCTGAAGGAAATAAAGGAGAACCTCGTACATTCTCAGGATAGCCAATGCCAAGTGCAATTACACAAAGGATTACATTGTGATATTTAAGGAAAATATGCTGTTTTCCTACCAAATGAAAAGTGCTCTAACAATTTCTCAAATTATATAGGTTCAGTTCCTAGAAAAAAAAAATACTTTAAGGGGAGAACATAAAGTTTGTGGCCACAATTTTGGGGCTAGTTTATATTTAGTCAGTCTTCTATATGCTCTTGAAGTATTAGGAAGACTAAAGGAAGTGAACAAAAACTTCATGGGCTTGAATTCTGAATTTTCATCATTTTTAATTCTACACATCTTATCATTCCTAAAAACATGCATTTATATGAAATACCTTAAGACAGATCCTCTAACTTTTTATGTTGATTGGAGAGAAATAGAGCACGGTGATGAGACAGTCATTTGAAGAATGCATAAAAAAGATAGGGAGGAACAGTAGTTTGTAGGAAGAAGCAAAGCAGCATACTGCAATTGTGTCTCTTACTGTGTTTTGAGAAACTTCTGTAGATGGTCTTGGTCAAAGGATCTTGGTTCCTTCTGTCTCACTATTCAGCATCTCGGAGACAGGCTGCTGATGACATGTTGTGCTTCATGAGTCCTTGAACGTGGGGCTGGCCTCTGCGTCCAGCTCTCAGCAGCACCACGGGGCATACACAGCATGCTTTATTCACATGGTATTCCCCAAGCCAGGGCCTTAGGTGAGCTCTGTGCCACTGTCTTCTGTTTCTCAATCTCAATTCTCCATTCAACAACATGAAAGGGGGGTTGTTTTGGGGGGTTTATTTGTTTGGGGTTGTTTGGGGTTTTGTGTGTGTGTTTTTTTTTTTTTATTAGGGTTTGGTTTTTATATTTTTTTTTACTTTATTTTACATAATTTACATATTTTTTAAATTTTTATGAGTGAGTTTGTTTGTTTGTGTGTGTGTGTGTTTTTTATTTCAGGCTTTTTTTTCCCATTCACCCAACTTGAGGAATTTTTTAGACTAAAGGATCCTACCCACTACTTTTTGAATCCTCCAAGGATACAAATGTCCCTCTCTCTCCATGAGCATGTAATACATCCATCCATCACAGCAAGTTATTAATTAATAATTTTATCCCACAGCAGGAGAATTTCATAGAAGGAGAAAGAAGTGGATTAAAATGGTTCAGAATCGAAGTTCCCAACTGAAAAAACCTTGTTTTCACATTGCTTGATGGGAGAAAATACATTTCTGTGAGCTTGGCTGGGAAAGGGAAGAATGTATCACTTAGATAAACAGAGCATCTAAGAATGGTAACTATTTCATAATAGGTTGGTTAGTACAAATGTTATTTCACAGGCGAATTGTTTGCTATCATTTTATAAGGGCTAACCTTGGCACTAGCAAAAGAGAGCAAGTGCTTATTTAAAGAACACTGTAGGGTAAACAAAGCCATGAAACCTACATCTCTGTTTCCAATGTGGAGTTAGGGTCTCATTGCCTGTATGTTGACAACTTGTGTAATGTGGTCATATAAATATTTGAAAAAGAGAGGGTCACTACAACCATAATAATAAGAGCAAGAATCCAACACAGTAGTTCCAAATAGAAAGACAAATGTGATTTTTAGAAGACTGACTGAAAAATAGGAGCAGAAATTCTGCTGCATGGGAAAAAATATCCCACCTTAATCTGCCATAGAAGAGCAGGAAAAAGCAGTTGTGTCAGGAAGAGTGGTTAAGTTTTTCTATTGCTCCTTCTTACACGGAAAGCCATTGATGAAATTTAAGAAGGAGTGTTTTCTGTTCAAAGCCTGCACAAGGAAAAGTGCAGCACATGCTATGGGAGCGGTATCCTGAGAAGAATTGAGAGCTAGAAAATGTAGAAACAAGGGCTTCACTTTTTGTCACACATTTTTCTCTTTATTGCAACTTAGGAAAATCCCATTACATGCCTTAGTTACACCAAGCTAATAGGAAAAGTAAGTCCAAAACCCAACAGAACACGCTTTGAGCAACCTGGTCTAGTGGAAGGTGTCCCTGCCTGTGGTAGCGGCTGGAACCAGATGAGCTTTCAGGTATCTTCCTCCCAACCCAATCTGAGATTCTATGTAAACAAAATGGTTCAATAGCTGTACTTATTCTTACTATTCAATATGCATTCATAAAAATAATCCCATTACATTTGTCACAGTTCAAGACGTAAGTGCCAGATGAACTTAATAGCTCCCAGGTTAGGACTTCACCTATACAGAGACAGAATATACCAGTCTTTGTCTGTTATTTAATCTTCTTTTGAGTTTACAAGGACATGTGCTCACTGGGTGGCATTACATGGCCTGCAGAACAGCCATTCTCTGTTCTGTCTTAAGCAACTGAGGGAATTGGGAAACAAATTGGACTCATGACCTAAAACTAAGTAGGTGGCATACAACCCTTCATCTTTCACGCAGTGTTTAATTAAATCACTGGCAGAGTTTTCCAGTACTCTCAAAATAATGGGTCTGTTGTAGTTGACCTGAATATATTTACCCTTTTCTATGTGACATCCTGTGCCAAGCTGCACATGATCCCTTCTCACTTTCTGAAAGTTGAGTTTAACATGTCTCATGTATGTATACTATAGGCTTCTGCAAGTCTTTCTTATTTTATTTTGGAACAAATCTCACTCAGTTTTTCAGTAGTTTCAATGTGGTGTGTATAGCAGGAATGCAGAATTCCAACTGCAAAATTGGAATATATTCCATATACTGGAATATACAACTGGAATATATATCCTACTTTTACTTGCCTCAGTTCAATGTAACTACTCTTTACCCCACCATCTTCACATCCCACATTTCTCCAAGCTTTCTTCCACCCACCCAACCTCCTCCTTAACTCCCATTACACTTGCACAACTCCATATTACATTTGTAGCTTGCGTCTTCCACGCACCTCACCTTCTTAAAGATATTTTATAGGAAAGGACTGCTTCAAAATGTGTGCTTGTTTTATTAATGCAGAGATTCAAGGTTCTTGTGCTATTATGAAATAGTGCCTTATATTTTTGAAATAATTCTGTATTTATTTCATGGATATTCACAAAGATTTTAGCCAGACATCTATTTGCTTTTGCGTGCTTGGAGTTTCAAAACGTTGACTCAGACAACTTTATACACAATCCTGGGAGTTTTCCTGTGCAGCATTATTCATTTTCCATTACCCATATATTTTTAGAAGAAAAACAAAGACAGAAGTCATCCAATGAGTAGTGATGCTCACTTAAGAAACAGCCATTGGACAGCAGTGTTTGGGTACCTTTTAGGGGAAACAGAATCACAGAGTGGTTTGGGTTGGAAGGGACCTTGAAGCTCATCCAGTTCCAACCCCCGGCCATGGGCAGGGACACCTTCCACTAGAGCAAGTTGCTCCAAGCCCTGTCTGACCTGGCCTTGAACACTGCCAGGGATGGGGCAGCCACAGCTTTCCTGGGCATCCTGTGCCAGTGCCTCACCACCCTCACAGGGAAGAATTTCTTCCTAATGTCTAATTTAAATCTCCCCTCTGTCAGTTTAAAGCCATTCCCCCTTGCCCTATTGCTACACTCCCTGATGAAGAGCCCCTCTCCAACATCCTTGTAGGCCCTCTTCAGACACTGGAAGGCTGCTATGAGGTTTCCACGAATTGCGATTGAAGCAATTAGATATTTACATTATATATATGATCTGTAATGTAAACAACCAACCCCCAAAACCCCTCAGCCCACCGCACGCCGTGCTAACCCCGCAGTTTAGGACCCTGAAGGCACAACAGCCCTTCACCGTACCCCCCTTCCCCACGGTTTTCGCGCAGTTTACGACCGTGGGTCGTACTGTCAGGATCCTTACCCCCGGGCGTACCCACACATTGGTATGCCACAATGACCGACCGCCTCCATGA
>JANHGB010024950.1:0-47920 GCA_026283785.1 Coracopsis vasa | reverse complement strand
CCAGCAAGGTGTTACACTGCCTAAACTCATGTTCATAAAGTGCAGGATACGCATCACAAGGTACAACAACAGGGATGGTGGTCTTGCCTAGTGTAAATTGAGTTGATTTGTCTGTAGTGGGAAAGAGAACTGTGCCAAGGGAATGCCTGGATCCTTTGTCTTAAATCTCCCCCCACAGCCTTCATCAAAACCTCTATGCAGAGTGTTGATTGCAGGTGGCTATTTCATTCCTATGGGATTTCTTTTATGCGACTGACTGCTTTTGATTGGTATTCAGATGCCTTGACAACAAGAGCTGTGCTTGGAATTTTAAAATCCATCTTTTGACTTCTAGCAGTGCTCTTTTAAGCTTCACCAGTCTTGCACACTGGATGTTGTCATTGTATCTGTTCTGTATGCACATGTGAGGTTTGAATTCGGAGCAATGGAGCAAGATGGGCTTCTGAGTGACTTACAGAACATGTCCTTGCAGTTTTTGGACTACATGCTGAGATAAATGCTGGTTTATAACCTGCTGCTGGAAATGTGATGAGTTTCCCTCTGCGATGATCCCTACAGGGTAAGAGTCAGCAATGCCCCTTAGTTGTGCTGCTGTGGCTTGTTAGAGCAGGTTTTTCTGCCTTCATGTGGCTTTTTGGTTTTGAGATCCTCAGTCCAATCCATAACCACAAAGGCTGATAGTCATGGAATGTGCTGGGCATCAAGAGCATGGACACAAGCACATCTTTTTAATTACATTTTTGAGGATATTGGTAGAAAGATGAGTATTTAAATATCCAAGTACTTTATTTTATTAGAAACTTTGGGGAAAGACTTAAGCTATAATCTAGGATAGGTGATGCAGAGAATTAGTATTTAGTTGGCAGTTGGGAAATTGAGTCTTCAGACTTGAATGAAGATACCTTTTGGAAGGAAATGAACAGTGTGTTGGGGCTGCAGCTGCTCTCCCACATTCTGAAACTCCAGAGCACATCTTTGCAGTTGTTTTCTTCATATGCTTCAGACAGAAGGCTGAGCCAGTCCCTACCGAATTACCAAAATAAAACTGATCCAACCTGAAAGCATAGAATCACAGAATGGTTTGGGTTGGAAAGGACCTCAGGAGCACCGAGTTCCATTGCCTCACACTAATCATATAAATCAAATGTAATCTCATCAGTGTCATTGTACTCTTGAGGCAGAGTCTAAAGCCAGCCCTTTAGCCCCAAAAGTGGATTTAAACTGCCTAAAAAAGCCTGCTAAGCCACAGGCTGTAAGCTGTGTTAGGCAGAAGTGATCTATGTTCTACCTAAACAACTGTATAGCAAAAAAAGGTAAGATTCAAGAGGCCCAAGAGAACAAGCAAACAACAATATAACTCTTCAGCTAGTGGATGGAGTATTTAGCTAAGAGTGGAAAAAAGAACCTGGACTTTCAGTTTCTCTTTAAATGTGGTACCATATTTGCAGTCTTTATTGTAAGAATGGAAATCATTGCTTTTAAATGTTTTATTTGAACAGAAGAGGCATTTGCAGCAGTTTAATGTGCTTGTAAAGCATCCTGCTAGTTTCTTCAGCGAGTATATGTTTATAATCATATTTTCAGCACTTCAAAATTACTGGTGACAGTTCTGTTGCTGATTTTATTCAAAGCTATAGAAGTGCTTAGGACAAGTAAGAGTTTAGGAATGAAAAGCAAGTCAAATTGCTAAGGAACTACCTTTAGGACTTTATAAACCAAAGTTGTTCAGTTCCCTTAAAGATATGCTTTCTCCAGTATGATAGCTGGTTAGGACTATCTATGATCTTGTTTGGTTTTTAATTCCGTAGTCTGCCTTCATGGCAATGTATTACAATGGCACACTGTCTAGCTTATAATCGTCATCTATACATGACTGTAAGACATGGAATTTATATTTTGTCAGCTGCAAAGCTGAAATCTGTTCTTAAATCTCCCTGCTATTACTTTTCATTGATCTGTTTTTAATAACCTGTTTATTTGCTTCAGTTGTGAAGCCTTGGCTTGGCTTACGCAGAACACAAGATTTGACTGCAGTCTTGCCAAAAAGCTTATCTGAGTATCCTTAGAAAGCAAACAAGGGCCTTTTCTGATGGTCATTGTTTGTTAAGTAAGTGAGGTGTAAATCATAGTTAACTTGAAATGAGTTGAAAGATGACTAAAAAAAATAGTCATCTTCCTGTGGCAGTGATGAAACAATCATGGATTACTGTGCTTATCAGTCATTTTATCCGTATTTTGGAGATACTGGAAGCAGTTTAAAACAATGTCATAAGAGATCTTCCCAACAGTAGACTTGACACTGTTACCAGAGATGTCTAAGACATGGCTTGCTCACAGGAAGTACTTTCTTGAGCAGGAAACTGCCAATTCTGGTGGACTTGGTCTCAGACAAAAGATATATTCCTCTGTCTAGAGGGAAAGCTGTCTTGAATTGGATATAATACACTATTTCTTAAATGAGGATAATTAGTAGGAAGTCCTGCCTTGTGGCATGGCAGCATTTTTATCACTTGAAGAGACATAATTGGTCTTCGACTTACAGGATGTGAGTGGTAATTTGCCCTGTGCTTTAGGGTCATGTTATGCAGTTGTCAAACTAGATTATCATTACAGCCACATGTGAATTTAAAATCCATAGTTCCTTCAACTCTTACACTGATTTATATATTAAGACCTTGTAAAGAAAATACCAAGATAATGATTTCTAACATTCATTAGAAATTTGCCTATTTTGAGGTTGAAGTGGAGGAAATGAGAGCCTAAATAATAATACATTGTAAGTGAACTGATTAAAGCTTTAAACTGATTGAGTTGCACTAATGCCATCCAGAGAAGACATTTCTGATGACTGGTTACGGTTTGTGTTCAACATAGAAGATGAAAATCTTATCAACAAAATGTGACCTCCCTTATATTTAGTTCCAATGTCTTTTATCTTTTGAACTTGCTGATAAAAAATGTTGTAGCTGCTCTCCGTATTTCCTTCAGTGCCAGTGTACTCACTGAACAGAGGAACTTTCTTTTCATACACTACAATTCAAATAGTGTTACATTATACAAATCAAGCTTATTTGTTCACTCACTGGAGGCAGGTTAGTAATCTGCTTTAATTTTTTGGATCATGGTGGGTTAGCCCTGGCTAACAACCAAACTCCTATCCAGCTCCAGAACCTTCATCATCTCAAGCTGAATGTGCAGTTGGAAAGTCTGTTTACATTTTTGAAAACAGAAATGTTTGTAGGCATGCCTGTAGTAGGGAATGCATGATGTATACACAGTAAGACAAAAATTTTGAGCCTTCCTCCTCCCCTTGCAAAGACCACTTTTTCTAATGCTGCTTCTTTCATCACTGAGATCGTCCGTGCCATAAAGATAGCTAATAGCATGGAATTAATATTAACATTCATAACACGGTGCTCACCTAATGTTCTGTGGGGTTTTCTTTAAGAGATGGCATTGTGTGAAAATTGTTGTTGATGTGCTGTTTTTCAGATGCAGAGGTAACATGATGTCACTGGGCACTGAGATGAAAGCTTATATGGGATAAAATAAATCCCTGCTAACGTCAGCTCCTTTGTGCTATTTTATATTCCAAGTGTAGCAGTTTTAATTTATATTTATGTAATTGAATCCTGTAGCGGCATTTTTGTCTGTTTTAATACTGTTTAAAATAGAAATCTAAAGTAAATTTTGTTTGAATACAGTTTGATTTTTTCAGTAGACCTCAAGTAGGCAGCAGATATCCCCAGAATGTAAACTCAAAAGAGGAAGGAAGAGAGAATACAGTCGTATTTGTTACCTGATGAGTTTGTTTTGTTTTGTTATGGATGTTTACAGTTAGTTTCAGCTCCTTATAGTACCTCTGCAGCTAGTGAGGCAGAACAGCTGTGGTTTATCCAAGCTCTTTAAATTGCTAAGCTGCTGCTATGAAAATGTTTCTGATGAGGTGAGTTTTGAAACATTACTGAATAGAAAAATTGCACCAATTCACTAGAGATACCATTTGCTCATCATTATCTTAGAAATGTTTGTTACAAACTCTTGTTTTCCTGAGGATGCTTGACCCATCTTGCCATAGTGTGCATTGATTTCCAGGTGGAATAATAGTCAGTGATGTGAATTACTGGAGCTCATTGTTCCTGTTGGTCTTGTGGAGAGGGAAGAAAGGGAGTGGGGTAAGAGGAGGCAGGAGGAAAATAGGAAAATATGACTGCAAAATGATGCTCTATGTGTGAGTTTTGCTTCAAAACGGAATGCTTTGTCACAGAGATCCATTGTTTCTCACACACACTGTCATTTCTCTCATTCAGCAGTGAACAGTTTCTCTCCACTTCACAAAAGATTATCAGAACTGGTTATGTTACAGACTTCTTCAGAGATTAATTAAAATCATCTTGTTACTTCTGTGGGGATGTGGTATATGGAAAGGTGTAGTTATTCATTTATTTGTGTAGAGGGAGGGGCACAGCAAGGAGATCTCTAAACTGTTACAGAAAAGAGTGGGAGTTCAATCTAAGAAATTGAAGAACTTTTGTTTTCAGTAGACAGAGCAGTGGTGGCTCTTATTCCTGGGAGCTGACTTATATTAGGTCCAAAGATTCTCTGCAACCCTTTTAATGGGCAGTCATAAAGATCATGCTGCATAGGAGCACTAGACCTTATTACCATGGCCTTAACTCAGGAAAGCTCTTTAACAACTGATGAAATCTCAGTGCAGCATTAAACATCTTATAATATAGGAAAAACTTGGAAAAAATTCAAAACCCTAGTGATTGCCATAATCAAAACTTCTACAGTCAAGGTGTAGTGAAACACTTCATTGAACCTAAATTTTCACTTAGTAAAGTGGCTAGCAGTAAAGAGTTAAATCAAAAGAATGCCATGCATGTGTATGTGATTCTAAATCTAGAAGTGTTACATTTTCTTTGTTGGCATTAGTTTCTGCTGAATATACAGGATATATATGGTGAAGACTAAACCCTTGTGTTATGGGTCTGAAGTGTTTTAACAGTATGGCATGCTTGGTTGAAAAGTCTGGAAGCTTTAACAGATCAGAGCATATATATATTGTTCTTACTGGGTGTTTTTTTGCTTACTTGTTTGAGCTGTATTGACCGGCTTCATTAACAAGAAAATATGTCTGGAATTAGATTTCCTTTAATAAATTGTAATATGTCGAGTAGCAGGTACAGGGTAGAATAATGTCTGGAGTGCTTGCAGCAAAAGCATTTTTTTGCTTGTTTCTTTTCCCAAGATATTAGTTGGCACTTATTAGTGGTGGCTCCAGTCTTAATGGCTTTTAATTGGGGAAAAAGTGGATAGGGAACTTAAAAGGTGCCGTCTTCCTGCTCTCATGCGTTAGCAATTCTTTACTTGCTTCTGTTGTGAGAGATAGAATCTAATATTGTCAGAGCATATAGACTGAATATTGAATATTCATAGAAATGCAAGCATAATGAGATATTTCTGCTGAAATTACTTTATTCTTCTTGTGCTTTTTGAGATCTTCCCCATCCTCAACCCACCTATTCAGTAGCCAGCTGCTTTAGTGGCTATGCTGAAATTTACCCTTTTCCCTTGCAACTGTGATGAGTCTCAGGTTTAATGCTTTGTGGAAGGGCTCGTACTGGTTTTCTCCAGAGGTTCTCAATAGAAAACTGAGGAGAGTTTGTGTTTCTTGAAGTCGCCTAGAAGTCCCTTTGCTCGAGGGAAGCAGACAAGCTATTAGCTCTGCCATTTGTTCACTTCCAATTAAAAGTTCTGTGCTTTTTCCCATAGAGCCTGTGAAAAGAAAAGGTACGGCTTGACCAGCCTCAGCCAGGAAATTAGGAGAAAGCTTTGCTTAGAATATGTGACAATAAATATTTTCAGTTGTCATTGTTCACAGCTCTGTAATCTCTATGGAAAGCTATTTCCTCAAGGAGGTTACTACAGAGTTGCAGCATCATTTTCTTTTTCCTTGTCCGCACTCTCCTTTGCCTTCTTAAATTGACAGTACTAATGAAATAGTTTTGCCTTGTTTGTTTGTTTGGGGTTTTTTTTAATTTTCATTCTCATTTTCTTTGTAATTAGGGGCAATTGCTTTATAATACAAAAAGATGTACCTTAACAATAACGTACATATTTTCTATGTGCTGTAAAAGCATGAAAAGATAAAGTAGGAGGAGATAATAGGTCTTTATGTCTAGAATATCAGATACAAAATGGATCTGATACAGTGGCAAACCAAACTGCTGGAAGAACAAGGGCAGATTTGACCATAATTGCACAGCTATTATTTGCACTATTGGTTGAATAATAGTTGTTTGAACATTTGACAGCTGTAATATCGCCTTATATAGGTTTTATTCATACTGTTTAGTACAGGCTGTTGTTTTGTGCAGACTACAACTGTATTTTGACAGGAACACTGAGTAGCTGTGCACTGGTGGTATACAATACTGCTTCCATTGTCCTTTCTCTGTAAAGTGAAATAGAAAATCTTTATTGCTCTCCTTACTTACACACTTTTTTATCAGCTGTGAGACAAAATTGAAGGCTATTTTACTGAAGCAGATCAACCTTGAAAACTTTATGAGTGGATTTTAATTTTGCTTATAAGAGGGCTTATTAATAAAGCTTACGCTATATTTAGAAACAGGAACATGAAGTATGTAGCCTGTGTTTTCATCTCTACTTTGTCGTTAATTGGGTAATTGCTTCCCTGTTTTTCAGTTTGACAATTAAGGATCGAGATAGCAGTGCTTTCTTGTCACCGTAAAAAGCTGGAATAGTTGGATAAAAGGTCTCATGACATTACATCATCTTCTGTATCTTATATATGCTGAATTCTTGAGAATATGGCATGCTTTGGCCAGTAGTAGTTTAAGCTGCATGAATCCAAATCTTGTTGTTTGCTCCGTGAAAAGCCAAGTTAGATCTAGCAGGATTTACTAGCACAGACTCAGCCTTACGTGAACACAGCAGTAGTGTCTGTGGGGCCAACTTGTATCTGCAAACAGGTTAATGGCTTTTGTGCAGCAAAGAAACTTGAGTTACCTCTTGTGTCTCTATCCATGGCACAGTTAACCCATACCATAGCAAGTCATTCAATTGTATTTGAGTTGACTGAGTTTATTTTTTATGAAACTAAATAATTAAAATTTTGAACCTACTGTTAGGGAGAATTAATTCAAATAACATCCTTTTGTATTTATATTACAGTGTCATTTTGTCACTTCGTAATCTTTGAATTTCTTCATTTAAAGCAAAAGTCATCATGCCATCCCAGTCTTGCATCAAAGGTGTATTAAACTGTTGCAACAAAATCTAACATCATGCATTAAAAACTTGTCTGCTATTGCCAACAGCAATTGACTCCTTGTCATTGCCAAATTAAGCCAACAAACACAAATTGCTCTGGTTGCCACCATTGATGCACCTCTTCACGTCATCCCTTTTTTCTCTTCTTGTTGCTAAAAATACAAATAGATATTTCTCCTGAAGAGATTGGTAATTATTCAAATAATGTCTGTAAGCACCGTCTGAATAAGGGGTATGAACACCCACTGAAAACAAGACTTCTTCTGAGAGAACTATATACATTACTCCTGTTAGAAGCATGACATGCACAGATGTGTTGAAAATTGAGCTGCATCTGTCTGAAGGGCTGCAACAGTTTAGCTTTCAGATTGCAAAGAATATTTTCATGGTTCTTAAGCAAACCTCTCACCCACCCTTCCCTTAATAAAAGCATAACTTCTGCAAAAATAGAAGAGACCACCTAAGAAGAAATTGAGATTGGGTGTATCAGTAACTACTGGTTTAACTTAACCTTCATTCAGATTATTTTCTTGAAGGATCTGATTAATTCTTCTTTTGTATTTACAGGTCTAATTACAACTACATCTAGAAAACTAGATCGAGAGCAGCAGGGAGAACACATATTGGAGGTAAATAATTTCTTTAATTCTCTGAAAAATAGTGGCTGTAAGTTCATTGCTCTTTCACAAAGGGTTAAGTTTACCGTACTTGATCACTATATGAGGAATTCAGAGAATTGGATTTCAGAAGTAGTTTTCTTCTATGTTCATTAAATTGCAACATGGAAAATGCATTGCAGTACCTAGCTTATAAAAACACTGTGTTGGGACCTTTTTGTAAGAAGAGTTAAGATACAGATAGAAGGCAATTTTTTGTTTTTATATCTGTAAACCAGGTTTTTCTTTTAAACAGTACAAGGGTGTGATTGTTATAAGGAGTATGATTCCTTTTTTTTTTTCTAATTTTTCTCTGTAATTATTGGAATGGTTATTTCCGCCTGCCTTTTGGTGAACACAGACCTCTGAAAAAGAAATGCAGAATCTTTTTTTTTTTCACATTGAGAATGCTAACAGATTGTGTTGTCATGAAATATGCATTATAGAGTCCAGAGTCCAAGAGCATGAAATTCGTGATGTAATTCTTTGTTTTAGTTACATTTAATCGATCATCTGGAATTTGTGTAATAGAAATTCTTATTCTCTGTCAAACATGAAAGAAAAACATGTAGACAACTGTGTTGTTAACAAGTGTTGTCATGCAATGTGACAGCATTGTACTTCACCCACAATTACAAATATTGTAGTAAGTATTATGTAAGTATCCAAGACTTAATGTTCACAGTGATACTTACGTGCTAAGATTTATCTGGAATCTTTATTTTGCCTCTCCTCCTGGATGACAGATAAAAGACTACAATGTGAGTCAGCAAAACTAAGTATAGCTACAGAAGCAAGTCTGGACTTCCTCAAAACTTGAGAAATCTGTAGAAGAGTTTTCTAGTAGGACTTGGAAGTGAATGTATTTCTTGATAGTGCAAAGGATACTTTTGCAGAACTCCAGTGTAAATGCAGCCTTCCTCGCCTTTTTATAGCCCTTTGGTGCATTGCAAGCTGGATTAATGCAGCTGTTAGACAAAATTTTTATCATTATTTTCATTTCTGTATCAGTTCTGAAAAGAACTCTTTGCACCTAAGTAGCAGTTGGATGCAATTTCCCCTGCAGTGTGTTTCTAGTAGTAGTAGTAGCAGCAATGTTAATTAGTGTCAAATCTGATTTAGCATTAGACATGTTATTCCTGGAAACTGAAAGTCAATATATTATTCTCTTTTTAAATTGCATCCTTAAATCTGCTTGTGTCAGTTTCCCAAAGCACTTCATGTCATTTGTATCTTATTTCTTGACCGTTGCTGTTTATATTGGTTGTAAAATTAGTATCTCATGACTTTTACTCCTATGCATATTGTGCTGGCTTTTGTGTTAGATTTATATAGTAAATAAAATGAGCTGTAGATAGTTCTTTGGCCCTGCACAGTATGGCCTGGCACAGTATGGCCTGGCACAGTATGGCTTTGATTGCTTTTACCTTATCCCTGGAACAGGACGGCCGTGTCCAAGTTGCTGATTGAGAATGGTGCCATAATTGCATGAATTCTGGGGCTGCAGCTAGGCAGTGTGTGGGAGTGTGCTGTTTGTTCTGGGCCAAATCTTATGCCAGAGATCATACTAGTAGTGTAATGTTACGGACGGTTGTCTGCTAGCAGTCATGCCTGCTAATTTAACCTTAAGTTATATCAAGATAACATGTACTCAGAAAGTTTCTTTTAGTGTTACGTTATCACACAATGGTGCATAAAACCTTCTGGTTTCAGCATTCTCTATACAGATAGCAGATTAAGCTGATTGCTCGTTATTTTGTAATATTGGTTATGGCCTGCTGGTATCCTTTATAATTCTTCATTTCTACTTCATTTTGAATCCCAGATGGTTATTAAAATTTTAAATAAAAGTCTATTAAGTAACAACAGAAGAACTCTTAAATACAGAGCAATACTGACAGACAGCATGGCCCAAAGTAGCCATTTTCCCATTTGTTAGTTTTATGTTGAGAGGTTTGAAAATAAAAAACCTAGAAATGCACAGGATGGTGGGATTATGAGCCAAGTGCTGAGCATCTGGCTAATTAATTGAGCATTGAAATGTTGACCAGATGGGTTGGTGAGTTTATTCCTTGTTTGCTATTAAATTTGATCCTAGATTGCACTTCTGCTTGCATAATAGTAATTAATGTGCCCCATTCTTTTATTCCCAACTTGTAACTATTTTCTGAGTGCCAATTGGCACTTCTTAAATGCAGTTATTTTAAGTTAGCTTTATGTTATTCTCTCCTATTGTAGTGTTCTGTTATGTCAGTAATGCCTTCAAAAGTGATGTTACGTTCAAATCAAACTAGATTTCCCTCAAGTTTGCCTTTTTCTTTTTTTTTTCCTGCTTGGCTTAGGGCAATGCTAATTTTATGTTAACAGACAAGTTATTCTGTATTGTTTGGAATTTCCTCTTTTGGATTGTGTTTTGTGGTTTTGTTTTGATTTGGTTTTTTTTGCAAGTGCAAAGTGATGATGTTCCACTACAAGTACTAAAGGGAACAGATATTCAAACATGTGGAAATCCTACCATTTCATGTTGATTTCATGTGTTTTGTTGTGGTTAATCACTCACACTTTTTCTTCATACTTTCAAGTTATAGCAGGTTTCATTTGTATTTAGATGGGAAAGGGAAAAAAAATAGCTGATCATATTCTCATTCGTGTCAATGTAAATTATTTTTTTCAGCAAGGATTCTAGTCTTCCGTTAGTATTCATTTCATTATTTTGTATCCGTATTATCCTTGAATGCTTCTGTTTTTCGATAGTCAGATTTCACAGGATATTCTAAGAACTAATGAAGGAATTCACCATCCATATTCTTGAAGAAAAACACGTGTTCCCCCCAAATTGGGGTGGGCTTGTTGGAACTGTGCATAGGGTCTTTTTGTTTGGGTTAAGGGGGGTTAATTTTGTTTAACACAATCTGCAGCACTGATCTTAGAATCATAGAATCATTCAGGTTGAAAAAGACCTTTAAGATCATCGAGTCCAACTGTGTATCTTCCTTATAATGTTTTCTCAGTGTTATTGTAGCAACTGAGCTCCCTACAAAGCTCCCTCATGACAAAGACTTGTATCTTCCTTGCAAACTCAAAACAGGAATGAAACTGTAGTGTGCAACATACCTTTCCCATAGAATTTGTTAGAAATATTTGGTGTTTGTTTTTTTTTTTAATTATTATTTAATTTTGCATTCCTCTACAGCTTTGACAAGTATCTGATAGAATTAGATGAGCATATCTCAGTTTATCAGTTTCCTGTAATCACAGCAGAGCTGGCATAGGTGACCCTGAGACATCCCTGTGTGTTTCTGTTTAATAATAAGGAAGTACATAAAGTCAATGAAAATTATTTTAAAGGGGACGGGGGGAGAGAGTGGGGAAAAGGAAGTGAAGAGCAATACTGTTACTAGTGAATAATTGGTTTTTATATGGATGCCAGAGTGCAGCCAGAAAATGATGGGCCTGATTCTGTAAGTTGAGCTCTTGCAGGAAGCAGGAACATAAACCTCCTATCTTTTTCTGCTTTGAAATAGATGCTAAAGTAATATATATATATATATATATATATATATATGCTCATATTTAACCCCTTATTAACCAATAAAGGATCATGTAGGTAAGAGTTAATGCTTAAAGGTAAGACTCCTATAAATGAACTCTTTTCCATCAGTTTGATTCTTTTTCATTACATAAGGATTTTTTTCTCTGTTTTCTGACTTCAAATTAACATAATTCTTACTATATTCATGTTCACTACTCATGCCAATACAGTAGATCAGTCCTAGAATAAATATTGTAAAATATTTTGTACTAATTTCCTGGCTTTTTTAGTAGAAATTTTTACTATTGCTATTTTTGCTATTGCTGGAAAAGCAGACTTGGTTTCATTTCCCATTTCATTTAGGCCGTGGAGATAGATTGTTGTGTGTCTTCCTTGAAAAGCAATTTCTTAAGCTTCTTTCAAACAAGGTAGTGATTTTATGTCTTAAAACATAGGGGATTTTTAGTGCATAGGCCTGTCAAATTCTGGAACTTGTATGAATGGCATCTTTTGAAGTGTAAAATCAAATTATTAAATTGAAAAGTGGCAAGGAAACACTATGCTGAAAGTGTAATATCTTTATGTAGTGCATCTGTTAGCAGAGACACTCATGTACTGTTCCTGTACTCAAGTTAATATTTCAGTTACAGTGCTGCAAAATAGAGAAATAGATTTAATATGTATCTATCTTTTCCTACATCCATCAAGCAGCAAAATCCTAAGATAGTAGCTGAATAAGCTTTTGTACTGCCTTATGTAAATATTGACCACATAGCTTTTCACAATGGTCTTTAGCTGATGGTAAGGCATTACTTCACAGTTGTAAGCAGTTTTAAGAAAACCTCATTTACAAAGAGCATTACTGGAAGTACTATGTTTGAATTGAGTGCTAACCATATCCTTTTTAATAAAAACAGGTAACAGTAACAGACAATGGTATTCCTGCAAAATCAACAATTGCACGGGTGATTGTGAAGGTCTTAGATGAGAATGACAATAAGCCTCAGTTCTTGCAAAAGTTCTACAAAATCCGTCTTCCAGAGCGTGGTAAGCCAGAACGAGAGAGAACTGCTAGGAGAGAGCCCATCTATCGAGTTATTGCTGCAGATAAAGATGAAGGCCCCAATGCAGAGATCTCATACAGCATAGAAGACGGTGATGAACATGGCAAATTCTTTATTGAACCAAAAACTGGCGTGGTTTCATCAAAGAAATTTTCTGCAGCAAGGGACTATGATATTCTTTCAGTGAGTCAAAATTTTGTATATCATGAATAAGTGTTCTTTTATCTGTATCTTCATAGCTTCTTATTCAGTAGCTGGTAGATGAGTGACTGCAGTATCTGAAGGAAGAAATTTCAACAGATCCAGAGGTATTGTTTTGTGGATTGTTTTGGTTTGGGTGTTTTTTTGTTAAAGGATAATTTGAGATGTTTGTATTGAGTGAGGCAAGAAGCTGCTGTTCTTTTCCAGAACTTGACAGATAATGAACATGATGAGGGAACGTAAGCAATCAGTTTCACTCTCTTTCAGGAAGAAAGTAAAATAAAAGTGAATTTATGGTAACAGTTTGTGCTGCTATCAGATGCTGCATACTTTTTCTCCATTTGCTGCTCTGATAAAGAAGGGCAAGTAGCACTTTGAGAGACACTTAACCTTTTCGGATATATCTCACACAAGCAAACATGCTTGGAGCTTCTTACTACTTTTCCATTTATGCAACATAATGATTTATGCAATCCTGTAGCCTAAAAGATATGTCTGTTTCAGATTAAAGCTGTAGATAATGGTCGTCCACAAAAATCATCAACTACACGTCTTCACATAGAGTGGATTCCAAAGCCCGTCCCACCCACAGAGGCCATTTACTTTGAGGAAGCATTTTTTTCTTTTACGGTGATGGAAAGTGACCCAGTTGCTCACATGATTGGCGTAATAGCTGTTGAACCTCTTGGAACACCACTTTGGTTTGACATAACGGGTAAGGATTCTTTAAGGGCTTTTATTATTAGAAACAAACACATGGGGTCTGAGATACTGGAGGGCTCATAGCAGCTTAGTTTCCTAATCTCTCTTCTAAATAATGCAAGGTGTTGGCATTCTTTAGCTGTAGATTAGTACTTTTCCCCTTACGTCATTATAAATCAAAATAACTTAAATTTTTATCAATGCCACTGTATATCGAAGATTAGAATTACATTGCAAAATATCTGCTGTGTTGCAGTTTTGGAAATGACTTATGAATATTGTGTCAGTGAAATTAAAACTGATCAAATCAAACTAATAGACTGTAGGATGGGGAAAGAAATAAAATACCTGCTTTCTGCAAATCAGGATAGTACACCTAAAGTGAGATTATACTGTTCATATTGATTTCTTATTCTGTGGGCTGCTTCTCAGTTTACTGTCGCTTGATTCAATACTAAAAGGAAGGCTTTCAATGTTCCTAACCCCAGCAAACTTTTGCATGTACATATTCTTACTACTATACCATAGCTTAGCCTCTACCATTGCAAGGGGAAGTCTAATCAGTAATATAACTACTTTCATGCTGTGGTGACTTTCAAATTTTAGACAATCACTAGGCTTGTGAGTACCAAAAGTACACAGTGTTCACTGTATAGCTGATACTAAAACCAAATTGTGCCATGTGTTGCATGCTTTAGAATCCAGAAGAATAGCACAGCCTTGTTTCAGAAGAGATGTCTTACGGTGAACTGTATCTGGTCTTAAAACCTAATACATTGGGATTTTTCCACCACATTCACAGGAGAGAGAAGGATCTTTTTCACCTTGGTTACTACTGAAAATTTTAGCTATGGTTGTGGTGTTGTTGGGAAGAGCATTTTTTGAATTATTTCTTAAGAATTTAATTAAAGGTTGGTTTTGCTGGTACGTATTTCCTAAGGGATGCTGAGAACAGCAACAGTTAAAAACAAAGTTTGCAAAACTGGTGCATGCGGCAAGAATATATGAATGGCAAATACTTGAGGGTATTCTCAGAAAACTTCAAAACACATGAGAACAGACACAACTCTTCCCTCAATTCATGCTTCATGCATGAACAACATGTGATGACATCAGTAATCACAGCTAATATGTTAAATATTTACATAGGGGGTTGGTTGGGCTTTTTTAAATGATTCTAATGTGTTCTGGAAAAAAAAAGTTCCTGTCTGAATAGATCATTGTTGAAAAAAAAATTTTTTTGCATTTAGACAAACCAAGGGGTTAGAGATCTGTACAACCATGTAGAGATGAAGTAAAGAGTTCAAGATGCCTTCTCCCACTTGCATAGGGAAAAAGCTCTCTGCATTAGAGGTATTTTGGAACTGAGGCTGCTCTTTTACTTTTCTCCTGAGCACACACATACATAGATACGGGAGTAGAAAAGCAGAAAATACAAAAGTAACTTAAGTGAGCAGGAGCAAGGAGAAGGTTCCATGTGCTCCAAGTCAGGCAGGATTATCCAGTCAACAGCAAACAAAACGTCCGTAGACCTGAAAGGAAGGGAACCCTGTAGACCATTAAAGGCAAGATTAGGAAAGGGATATTGTCAGAAAAAGGTGAGTAGTTCATGGAGACGTGAGCAGATAGAAGAGAGGCCTCAAAGGTCTTGACAGTTTCCACAGAGTACAGCAATGGCATTTTCTGGGGTCTGTTATTAGAAAAACTTGTTAATTAGATTGGGGAAGTACTTTTCTATTGTCTTTTAGTTGTATTCAATTGCTGTGCACTCTGAACAGTGTGTACATCTGAACAGAATTCTGATGATAGTATGATTTTGATTTGCTCCTTCTAAGCATGCAGCACAATTTGGACATTTAGAGAATTTTTATTGTATGCTTAGCTCAGAAAATAGATGACATTTTCTGCTATTTTTAAAAAGAAACATACAGAAAACTCTCTCAGGGGAAAGGGTAGAACTTGTCCATGCGCTGTAAAATAAACCATTTTATTTTGACTGCTTTCTTAGTAAAACCGTTTCAGAAAGTTCGATATGTGATCATGTTGTGAAGTTATTGGCTGCTCTTACACGCAGTCTCTTTACTGCCCTCTTTTACTGTTTCTAATAGCATGAATTAATTTGATTGACAGCTTTCCTTTGTGTTCTGTGCTTGCTTTCCATGCTTTCTTTCTTTTTGGCTGAGCCAGGAGACAAGCTTGCTAGTGAAGTATTTCACATCTTTCAGATGGCTTGTGACCTGAACTGTACAGCAGAAGGTATCTGCTGAGATCACATAATTTATTACCAGATTATGAGATCTGAAATGAAAGCGTACATTTATAAAATATTTCTTTTATTAACCCTTCGGAAATCAAAGTGCTCACGGTTGCATTTGTGACAGGTTCGTTTTTGTTTTGTTCTGTCATCATTACATTTATACAGCATCAATTCAGAGCATCCAGTTTTGGCTTTGACCAAAACTGTTGCTGTTACACTTTCAGTGTACCACATGCAGAAGCTTGGGTTGAATTCTGCTTCAATGGATTGCCAGATATCGCCACTACTACAATAATTAGGCAAGGTCTTTGTGATTTCCTTGATAAGGAGCCAAAAACAAAAAAAAAAGTTGGTTGTAGAACTTGTCTTTGTACCAGGGAAACTGAATAAACAGATTCATATTCATTCATCCTGCTCTTCCCTTAAAATGGAAATGACTTCATTGAGACATGTGAGTAAATGGTATTGCATGCCAGCTATAAAAGAAAAATTAAGAGACTGACTTTCTGAAGTTGACATCTTGCACAAAGCCCATTAAAAGAATTGCATATACACCTGTTAAAAAAAATGAAAAATAAATTTTAAAAAGCTGCTGCCTTTTATGCTGTCCAGCTCATATCTGTTCATGTGATTCAGAAACTACTGCTGGGCCAGTTAGAGGAGCTGGCTTTCAGTGAAACCAGAAAGATTACATTATCTTTGTCATCAAATATCTTAAATCCATTGAAGCAGAATCCAGCCCATCTTTCCTGAACTGATGTGTCTGTCATGCAATGGAACCTTCTAAAGGTGAATTCCTTTTTACATGTGAATGGGGACCCATTTCAGTATTTGATCTTTCTTGAATTAAGTATAAATTTGCAACCTTTGGAACTTTGCCCTCTCACTTCTAGCCTTGGCTTTTTGCAAAAGGCATTTAGTTATTTACAAATCATAACATGTAAAAACTCTTAAAAAAATAATAAGGCACTTGGATATCTGAACGCTATCCTTGTAAAATGTAATTAGAAAAACACATGCACATAATTAGGAGAAATTGGTTTGCCATATCTAGCACTGGCTTGACCAAATAAAAAGTGATTCCTCTATTTCAGACAGTTTATTGAGAGGTCTAAAGCAATTGTAGTTTAACGGCAGTATTTATCATTGCTAACAATATTTGGACTTAATGGACATTGTATTCTCATGACAGTCTGTTTGGGGTGGCATGATGATGATCAGTTAAATGTTTAAACAATTAAGTGTACCTATTGATCTATACAGTTATTTAACTATTTCAAATGCTAATTTGAAAGTTTCACAAGGGGAGTTAAGATAATTTGCTTCAGAGAAGGAGCTTGTCCACATTTAAACACTGGACATTTGAAATTTAGCACTCATCTGTGTCCTGCTTATCTCAGTAGGAGTAAGATAGTGAGTTCCTTGGATACTTGGCGTTAAGATGAGAATCCTTTGGAAGTACTGTAGGTTTTTAACCTTATCCATAGTCATATATGAGTATAGTAATTTGCTCTTGTCCAAAAGACACAAATTTGACTGTGTGATGATTTGGGATTTTCATTTAATTTGTTACAAAGTAGGTTTTCTCCTAATTAGCCTGGCAGTCTGCTAGAAAGAAACTATCACATTTCATGTAGTAATTCTCAGTTTCCTGCTATTTGAAATCTTTAAATTTTGGTTAAAAAAAAAAAAAAGTGTAGAATCTTGCTAAGAATCCACCTGCTAACTTTCCACAAGCCAGACAAATCAGCTTTGTCCAAAACTATGCAGTTTTAAGTATCTATAAGTAGCAGCATATCACATTACCAGAAAAATAATCAAAAAAAAGGTTTAAAATAAGTGTGTATATATAAGTATATGTGTGTATAGCTCCACCTTCATTAAGCATCTGAAGACAGACCATGATCATACATGAAAACAATGAAACAGTGCTGTGTTTTATGAACTTATTCCTCTCCCAATTTCCTGAACAAGGTGGCAACTATGACAGTCGATTTGATGTGGACAAGGGTACTGGAACTATCATTGTTGCTAGACCTCTTGATGCAGAACAGAAGTCAAATTACAACTTGACAGTAGAGGCAACAGATGGAACCAGATCTATCAGCACTCAGGTAATGGACTTTCTAATGAAGCACATATGGAAGAAGGAATTTGTAGCTGGGGGGTGGGGAGGGTATTGCATTTTCTCCCTACCATTTTTTTCATCCTGGACAATGAATTTTTTTATATAGGTTGGCGACTCTGAAAGAAAAATGGATTCTTATATTCTTGGAGACATGTTGTTTGGCAGTCCGGGTGGAAGGTTGTGTGTTGCTATGCTGTACTCTGAATCAGCAGCTTTTAAGTTGTATCATGTTCCTACATGAGCTAAATAAATGAAAACATAAACTTAACCCTTCCGTGCATGATTTATTCACAAGAAAAGGATTAATACTTCTTATCTGGATTATTCTTCTTTATCTAGCTCCCACAGAATCACCAAATAATATGGTTACTTCACTTGAAATTTAAAAGACAACCATTTTAAGGTTGCTTGATTCTATCCACCCAAGATCTGTGGATGACAGTTAGTATAATGTACAGGTACCGTTTTATGAAACTGAGCTGCTCCTTCTCTATTGTGTACATATAGAAACAAGGTTTAGATGATACCATCTCTGTGTATATTTCTGATTACTTTCATGTAGCTTTAGTGAAGGTAGAGACTTCTAAACTTCTAAACACTGTCCAGATAGCAGCAATCTTAGACAAACCAAACCTTTTCAAATTACCTCTTTACTAAATTTTAATAGTGGTGGCAGTTATTTGCAGTTGAACTAGTAAGTTCACTTTAAGGCAGAAGCCTTTTGTAACGCTACTGGAAATAACTTATAGTAAAGTAGGTTATGATGTGTACTTCTGCTGGTTTTTCTCATCTAGTTTCTTTCCCCCACCCAGAGCTTGAATGTGTTTGAAAGTAAGGTTTAGCTGAGGTTGATTGTGAATGGAGCCATGAGCATAGACAGGCTCCAGTTTTCTTGCAAACAGAAAGAAAACTATTTAGTGATTTAAGACTATTGGATTGAGACAGTGATGTGTCTTTGTTACCTACCCCTGTCGCTGATCTACCCCTCAGGACCTCAAAGAGTAATAAGTAGGTTACTACTGTCTTTTCTGTAATGGAAATCTGTGTTATGAATGCAATTTCTTGTTCTACTCTTGTGCAGTATGTATGGTTTCCTGAGACATTTTTTCTAATGTCTTCTATGTTGTCTTCCTCCTTTTGGCCAGAGGGAAAGATGTTTCTTGTCAATGTTTAGGATTTGAAACAGAATCTTTATTGAGCTGGCTGAAAGTTTAGGGGCTTGATAGGTCAAGTAGACTAAATTCAATAGCAGAAGATTGCAGAGTTAGCCGTTTCCTCTGAGAACTGCCTTTTCCTTTAATGGTGACAGTTGCGAGTGGTATTCTAGACCATGAATCTCCAAACACAACGTGTCCCCCAGTCAGAACTTGCAGCTATCATAGCTGCGGTGCCATTGCTTCTGGTGCTGATAACCACCAGGAAAGGTCTGGAGAATCCTTCTGTAAATTTATTGCCTAGTTGTAGTAAAAATACTGAGCAGATTCATTTCTACTGATTACAGAATGCTAGATAAAAGGCATCAATTACTTGGGGGGGGAGGGGATGGGGAGAGAGAAAGAAATAATGAAAGAAATCCAAATCAGCTAAAGAGAATTCCTTTTGCCAGGAAAGTGAGAAAGACAGCAAGAGGCTTTCCACACCCACTCTCCCCCCGCCAAGAATGCAGTCAAAAATGCCACCATACAGAGTGTGTTGAGGTAGCCTGGGGGCTAGTAAAGGCTGAATATTTGGGCTTGATGACTACAGACATTCTATCCAGTATTGCTGCTTATATAGCTGAATTTGTGCAGGTGTCCTGAGCTGTCACAGTTCAACCATAATCTGCTTTGTCTTCTGGAACAACCAAGAATTGGAAGGTCACAAAGATACTTTAACCTTCACCCCTTCTCTTCCTCTGGGTTATGTGATTCATTTAGTTCTTCTTGAAGTGCACAGTGTAGCTTTTGTCCAATTTCTTTAAATGTATTTGTTATTTTAGAATTCTGTAAAGCTGAGTGAACAATATCAACCACAGCAGTCTTCTGCAGAAGAATTGGAGTAGAAGTCTCAAATTTATTGTCTCTGATTGCTTTTTGTATGATTTTCTTTTGTGTCTTTCCTCTCAGCTAGAGTTGGCAGGAGTACAGGCTGTGGTTTCTGTTACAGGCGAGTACAAGGACTTCCTTTGCATTGTCTTTGTTTTTCCCCTGCTGGTGGCATAAGCACAAGTAATACTGTTGCTGTTTTGAGTCTCATATTACTGTAGTATATAGATGGAGGAGCATTGATTAGTTCAAACTCTGCAATTGTTGATGCATGAAGAGACTCCTGATTTTAACTGATTCTCTTATCTACCCTGTAACTCCTGGCCCACCCAAATGAACTACTCTGTTAAGGTAGCCTTCAGGACTATTGTTGAGAAGATGCATTTCAGATGAGGCTTAACTTCAGGGAGTTTAAAAATGTTGTTACGAAATCCAAGTTGGAGGTATGATTTATGGTTTCCAGTGTGTAAATTCCATTACTCACTGCTGAAATAATAATGATTAAAGTTTGAGTGTTGATGTGGTGTTGGATTCTTCTGAAAGCTGATAAATCGAGAGCAGTTAAAATGGACTGACAGGCAAAAGAAATTCTGCATACTGTGTGCGTACATTAGGAACAACAATATGCCATACACAGCTTTTAGCTTACAAAGTAATTGCTGTAAACATTGGAAACACAGTAAACAGTTTAACAGACCTTGATTAACAGCAGTTTAAATAATTTTACGTTTAATTTGAAAAAGGAAATTACATTTTCAAGACATTGGGGAGGGAGACAAGAAAAGAAAATCTTGTTATGTAAAAGCAGTGTATTGAATCTGACTTTAAACTAGAAGGCATTTGCTGGCCTCAGGCCATTAACATCTGTAGAGCATTTGACTCTTTCAGGACTTCAGTTAAATAGCTTTTTTGAAAAATACAGCAGTAGTAGGCGTGGAGTCTGTTAGATTTTTGCATGCATCTAAATGCCAAGTGCATGATGCAAAGCAAGGACAAACAAATTCCAGGCCTACAGTAGTGGTGTTTGACAGATGATGTTAGAGATTACTAGTGACAGATGATGTTAGAGATTACTAGTGTCATACTAGGAAGGAGTATCATTAAAAATACAAATCAATGTGCTTATGTTTTTATTTTATAATCTTTTCGTCTGAAATAGAAAAGGCTATTGACAGGCTGTAAGTAGCAATATGTGAACTACTGAGTTGCATTTCTGGGGAAACAAAAAATTAAAATCATGTTTCTAGCTGTGGCCCCTTGCAGTCATTGCTAAGTCTATCAATTTTTTTTATTTTTTTTTTGCCAGAAGTACCACTTAAACAGCAGGTTTTATTTAAATCTATGAAATTTCACACTTTCTCTTTTCACTTATTGCTATTCTGAGTCTGAAATTAATCTTTTGAGAGTGTGGGAATTGATTTAAAAAATTGTCAGTGTTCATTTTGAAAGCATAGTATCCATTAATTAAGTGTTGCAATTGTATATGGTCTTTTAACCCTTTATTTATACAAAAATATTTCCATAGTTTTATTTGTATTGAGATTTGGGGTTTTCAGGTCCCCACCCCCTTTTTTTTTATTTGTTGGCCATCTTCATTTGGTTTCATTTTTCATTTTCAAGAGCACCAGTGTTCAGTGAGCAGATGTTTTTACTAAAATGCTCAGTGACTGACTGCATTGGACCCTTCCATATTTCTTCTTCCAAGATGCTTTAAAATGTATTTTATTTATACAGGATTTAAAAAGAAATCAATAGCCGTGCTTATGATAAAAGAATCGCATATTTAAGGTCATGTTGTTTTGATTCTTGCTGTTCATTTTCCACTTGATTTTATTAGTGAATGTATTTAAAAACTTGACCTAATATGTGTCCTGGGTCACCTACCGTTGATTTTTCTCCCCATTAAAAATCAGTATTTATTCCAACTCTGTTTCTTTAATCAGTTTCTAATTCATGACAAAACCAAACTCCTTAGTTTCCATAGCAACATCTTGCAAGGATTTTATCAATGTGCCAAATGATTAGTTCATTTCCTATTTCTTCCATTTTCTGATAAATCTAATAAATTGTGGTAGGCAGCATTTTCCTCTGCAGTTTGCATTTATCATATCAGACTGTTTCAAACATTAAAAAACTACCAACGTTTATGAATATTTCCCTAAAGGTACTATGTGTTGGATTATGGCTCACAGACCTGCAATGCCTAGGACTACATCTACTAAAAAAGTTAAAGGCACGTGTGTGTGTGGATGCAGACACCAGTGTGTGCACACATACATATGTGTGCTTCCCTCTCCACCCTGACTGGCGCTCTGGAGGTGGAGCTCAGTATTATTAAGTGTGTTATATTAGGAGGATTATCATGGGGTTTTTCAGTTTTGTGTTTTTTTTATCCTGCAGTCCAGCAGAACCTGTGGGTGGCTCCCATCTTTGTGATTTGTTTCCACTTAGAGGTTTATTTCAGCATCACTGCTTTGCAGTGTTTCATTTTTAGTTTGTTTTGTGCAGGGTCAAGCTCCCTATTGTTCTTGGTGAATAAGACTGAGGCAAAATTGTAATCTGGGATGAGCTTTCCTTCTCTTTAATTGCTCTTTATATTTCCTGGTGGCATTGTTTACCAACAGATTGTTTTGAATAAACTTACAAACTTAAATCCCTTTTTATTCCTTACCTGACTTTTTATTCCATATCTGACTTCTGACTTGAGATTCCACATCTCTCATCTCAACTCTGTTCCTATATTCCCTTTTATATGCTTATCTGTTCTTTTAATATTATCCAAATAAAACTCTCAGTGTAAACAGTCTTTCTGGAGACAGTTATTTCAGGTGCCAGAGTGGGCAATATACCACTTTTTGAGAAGACTCAGTATGACTCCTGTTGATACACTCAGCATCTGTTTTTCCTTGGTACAAGTTTTAACATAAGATTCTAGTTTTGCAAGGTTGAAGTTGAGGAAGTTTTCTTTTCCTATAGCAAAATGCATGGCATTTCTTTATTAGTTACCACCATCAGGATTCATCTAGTCTGACTTCTACTGCATTATCTTTTATTTTTAGACTCTACCAGGTATCAGTGGGAAACAATAAGTATCTCCAAAGAGTAATCTAACCCACTTTTGATATTTTAAGTACTTTTGAACATGTGTTGATGGCAGTTAATTTATACAAAGCAGCTAACCTTTGGGTGGCTAAAAGCATGGCTGTATGTGCAGCACATAAAGAACTTTAATTTAGCCATGTGTTCTGGGAGCTTTGCAGCGTACCTGCCAGCTCCTCTGCATTACTGTTGCTTGTTTGACATTATCACTGTTGATGGAACAGGATGGTGGCTGAGCATCTTACCCTTTCTGTACAAGAGTTCAATGCTGTGAAGGGCAAGTGGTGTGCAGGGATCTTGTGTGGTTCCAGTGAACATTATAATTCAGACAAAGAGGCAATTGCCTGCATAGCACTTAGATGAACCCAGCTGAATTTCTGTGGGAAAGCACAATTTCAAGCATCAACATTAATTTAACTGTAACTTCAGAAAAATTGTGTTAGTGACCACTTACCCATGCAGAGATTGACCTAAATTGTTGAAGAAGAGCAAGCAATACCTGTGGCTCTTTGAAATAATATACTTTTGTGGGAATTCCACAATTTTATATTCTTGCCTAGTCTTGGAAATGTAAAGGTCTGAAAGAAGATTGCTTCCACATGAGAGCAAAGGGGGTACAGTGCATCCACTGCCTTGGAAAACGTTGCTTAGAATTCCAAATTTGCACAAATAAAAGGAATTTTACCCACCCTGGAATCCAAACTGAGAAATTTTTATTATTTTTTTATTCCAAAATTACTGATGAGGTCTTTTTCATCATGCTTTAGACAAAAAATAATTCCCTTCAAGATATCTTACCTAAGGTATTTTTGATCATATAAATTTCTGGTTTGACTTTGGGAAAGGTGAGGCAGATACAGGTTTAGTGAGATGATTCTTCTCTACACCTCTTAGATCTTATCCTGTGCCTGAAAGAAAAATTGCCTTGAGGTGGAATTATTTCAGTGTTATGGTCTGATTTTTAATAAAATGTCTTCTTTTCATCTCTGTTTCCCAAGTATCATCAATTCTTCCCCCTTCCCATTGTATCATTTCAGGTGTACATCAAAGTTATAGACACAAATAATCACAGGCCTCAGTTTTCTGCTTCAAAATATGAAGTTGTTATACCCGAAGACACCATGCCAGAGACAGAAATTCTGCAAGTCAGTGCCACAGACAGAGATGAGAAGAATAAACTGATTTATACTATTCAGGGCAGCACTGATCCCGTCAGTCTTAAAAAATTTCGTCTGGACCCTGGAACTGGCTCTCTTTATACTTCAGAAAAACTGGATCATGAGACCATGAACCAGCATATTCTTACAGTAATGGTAAATAAACACAAATTATCTTCTGTAGCCAGTAACAAACAGATCTTTTTTAATGTCTTTTTAATTTGTCCCCTTAATTAAAGCATTTATTTGTATGTTTAATTTGTGTGCAGTCTTTGTGATTGGTGTAGATTAAATCTTGAATTATTACTAATATTTGATGAACTACTAAAATAACAGTGGTAATTACTAGTAATATGCTGTTTCAGGTTCGAGACCAAGATGTCCCTGTAAAGCGCAACTATGCTAGAATCATCATTAATGTTAGTGACACAAATGATCATGCTCCATGGTTCACCAGCTCTTCCTATGAAGGACGGGTGTACGAGTCAGCAGCTGTTGGATCAGCAGTTCTTCAAGTTACAGCATTAGATAAGGACAAAGGAAAAAATGCAGAAATTGTGTACTCTATTGAATCAGGTATATTGACCTTCTTACATCTTCAGTTTATTTTGAAACGATGCTTGCTGATACTTCATTTCAACTGTAGGCATGTTAAAAATAGCTATAAAAAAGAAGGCACTACAGGTGTACATGTATTCTGTGAGAGGTATTTAAGATACAGCCTCAGAGCATTTAAAAGAAGACTACGATGGCAAATAGTCATCTCCCTCCCTTAGCTATTTGTATTATCCTTTAGATACATTTAGAACATTTTATTAGTAGTAGAAGAAAAAGCTACCTTTAAACCCTTAAGAAGGGAGTGTTCTTTAGAAATTACAGGAGCATTAAAGTCAGATCTAAAAAGCATTTGCTTTTGGTAATGTAAGTGATGTTCTGTGGCATAGGCAAAGCAAGGATTTCATGAAAAGAGTAAGAGCCTGAGACAAGTGCTTTCATGTTTAGCACAATGTGAAAGAAAGGAGCTCAAAAATAACTTACAAATATCATATATTTAGCCAGTAAATAGTCCCAGTTTTTAAGTTAGACTCTCTGAGAAATGTAGCAAGGAAGGGGTTTCTTTGCATTGCTCCCTCTAGCTAATTTTAGATAGTGGGACTGCTATTGTAGCTCAGAATATGTAAGAAATTATTTAATAGCTGGTCAGTTTGGCATTAAGGCTTCTTTCAGCCTAGAGAAGAGCATTAGGTGCTGCTACTTATTTTTAATCTCAGAGTATCTTTCTGAACTTGCCTATAACAATGCAATTTAAATGATGGCAATTTTGAATGGTACGAAAACAGGATGTCATTGACTGAGTTCACTTACCAGATGGAAGTGGGTTTTGGTGCAGTCCATTAAATCTAGATACAAGTCCGACATTACCAATGCCCTGAACTATTTAGGCATTATGACTGGAAAAAAAAACCAACATTACTTAAATTGAGTTACCTATGTGCAGTACTATTTTCAAGGTAGAAAGTAATTTAAAATAAAAATCCCAGTAACAAGCGTAAGAAACAATATTTTAAAGAGAACAGTCAGTAGGTTAAAAGTTACTCAGTTAATGGTGCGTGTAAAGTGATACGTACAAATGCTTTTTTTTAATATATTTTTTATTTTTCAGTTGCTTTGTAAAGCATAGGAATTGTTTATTGTAGATATTTTTTCCCCTCAGAGTGTTGTTTTGATATGAAAACATACTTAACACTGCTTTAAAATGAAGCTGTGATTATGATATTCTGAAGAGGAAGAATGTGTCTCATAAGTTACTTAAAATATATGTTTGTTTTCTGTTATTTGCAGAAACATGACTTTTTTACTAAGCAGGACACTAATGTCCTTGAAACTTTTCTTTTGCCCTTCCCATTTCAGTAATGCTGTTTTATGAATGCCAAAGCATGGCGAGAAAAAATGTGTGTTCTTGCTGTCTAGAGTGAAGTTACACACTGCTTTCTTCCATTCATCTAATTTTTTGTGTGACTAAATGTAAGACCTATGAGGTTTGTTTTACAGGACTGTGATCTACTGAGTGGTTAAAGCATTATAATTGATGTTCTAAGCGTATGGAAGGAACATTCCTTAAATGCTTGTAATGGCTGCTTAGATTTGTAATGGGATATTCTAAGAATACCACTGTGTTTAGAGCCTCCACTAGAAAAAAACAAACCCAAACAAAAAACTACAACCCTCCCCCCCTTGCCTACTCAGAAGTTCTTAATGAATTTTTTCCATGCTGAGAATATGGCTTTAGTAACGTGATTTTTTAAGGAAGTAAAATGTAAATCTTACCATAGTTAGTACATGAACTGAATATTGTATGCAGTGTAGTTCAGCTGTATATTTGAAAATGCACAGAAAACAAGCGTTTATCAAATGGCAGGTGGTAATCCTCAGCAGGTAGTTTTTGGGTTTTTTTTCTAATACTATCACAGGGAGTAACTTCCCTATGTGTTAATAGGAAGCTAGGAAAGAGGTAATTATTGGTCCAATTCAGGAAGTTTATTTTTGCAGCAGTGATTTAAACAATACTTTGCATAAGCAACTAAGGTTGCCAAGTATGAATTCATTAAAACGCTTTTTTTCAAAGCAGCCTACTTATTTTAGATCATAAAATGTAACTTGTATTGCACTAATGTTAATTTCTGAGTATAATTCTCTTTCAGCTTCAGTAGGTATTTAATTTGGCTTAAACATGAACCAATTGACAAAGATAATTTGAAGAAAATACAGAATTTATAATGTTGAAACTTGCAAAATACTTATCTTTTTAATTTTTTTAAATGGAAAATTAAACAATTTTTTTGCATTTATTTTCAAGGCTTGGATAGATTTGCTAACTGTTTTATGTAATGTTTCCACAAATAAACTTAGAATTAGTGCTAACTCTTGATAACAGAAAACTTTCCAGAGAGCCTAACAAATGTGTATTAAACAAAACTAAGAAACTTTAATATTCAATGTGTTCTCTCTTTTAGTATTTAGCTAAATAAGCAATCATCCTTGAAGTTCTGTATACCTCTTTCTTAATTACTTTCTTTTTCTTCACAGGAAATATTGGAAATTCCTTCTCTTTACATCCCATTTTGGGTATGATTAAAACTGCAAAGGAATTAGATCGTAGTAATAAGGAAGAATACAACCTGATGGTAAAAGCTACAGACAAAGGAGATCCTCCAATGAGTGAAGTGACTTCTGTGCATATCTTTGTCACGGTTTCTGATAATGCCTCACCAAAATTCACAGCCAAAGAATATTCTGCAGAAATCAGTGAAAGTGCCAGCGTTGGTAGTTTTGTTGGAATGGTTACAGCATACAGTCAGTCTTCTGTAGTCTTTGAAATAAAAGATGGTAATATAGGTGATGCCTTTGCTATCAATCCAAACTCCGGTGTCATTGTTTCTCAGAAGGTACTTGATTTTGAAACTTTGCCTGTTTACACTCTAACTGTGCAAGGAACAAACATGGCTGGCTTGTCCACTAATGCAACAGTTTTAGTACATCTTCGGGATGAGAATGACAATACACCAGTTTTTATGCAGGCTGAATATACAGGACTCATCAGTGAATCAGCTTCAATTAACAGTGTGGTTCTGACTGACAAGAATATTCCATTAGTAATTCGAGCTACAGATGCTGATAAAGAATCTAATGCTTTGCTTGTTTATCAAATTGTTGAACCATCTGTCCGCAAGTATTTTGCCATTGATTCTAGCACTGGTGCAATTTGGACAGTAATGAGTCTGGACTATGAAGAGACAAATATTTTCCACTTTTCAGTGCAAGTACATGATATGGGGATACCACATTTATATGCAGAATATGCAGCTAATGTTACTATTTATGTAATTGACATCAATGACTGTCCTCCTGTGTTTTCAAGAGAGTTGTACGAGACATCCATTTTGGTTCCAACCTATAAAGGCGTTGAAGTCATCAGCATAAATGCCACTGATGCTGATTCAGGCATTTTTTCACAATTAATTTATTCCATTATTGAAGGCAACATCGGAGAAAAATTTTCAATAAACCCTAAGACTGGAGATATAACAGTGCAAAATACAACTCAGTTAAGAAGCAGATATGAATTAACAGTGAGAGCATCTGATGGCAGATTTGCAAGCACTACATCTGTAAAAATTAATGTGAAAGAAAGCAAGGCAAGCCAGCTGAAGTTCACACAGAGTTCTTACTCTGCAACAGTGCAGGAGAATTCCACAGAGGCAAAAACAATAGCTGTTGTTACTGCCATAGGAAATCAAATAAATGAGCCTTTGTTTTACCGTATTCTAAATCCAGACCGCAGATTTAAAATAAGCCCAACTTCTGGAGTCCTTTCAACAACAGGAATACCGTTTGATCGTGAACAGCAAGAATCTTTTGATGTGGTCATAGAAGTGACAGGGGAATATAGACCATCAGTTGTTGCACACATTGTAGTTAAAGTCACAGTGGAAGATGTAAATGATAATGCTCCATTTTTTGTCAGTCTTCCATACTATGCTGTTGTTAAAGTAGACTCTGAAGTAGGCCATGTTATTCAGCGTGTCACTGCAGTAGATAAAGATACAGGCAGAAATGGAGAGGTGCATTATTATCTCAAAGAGCGTCATGAACATTTCCAAATTGATCCCACTGGTGAAATCTCCCTGAAGAAGAAGTTTGAACCAGATACACTAAACAAGGAGTATCTAGTCACAGTAGTGGCAAAAGATGGAGGAGACCCTGCGTTTTCTGCTGAAGTTACAGTCCCAATTACAGTTATGAGTAAAGCTATGCCAGTTTTTGAAAAACCTTTCTACAGTGCAGAGATACCAGAAAACATTCAGCTCCATAGTCCTGTGGTACATGTACAAGCAAACAGCCCAGAAGGACTTAAGGTGTTTTACAGCATCACAGGTGGAGATCCTTTCAATCAGTTCACTATCAACTTCAACACTGGAGTTATAAATGTCATTGCCCTTCTTGACTTTGAATCTCATCCAGCCTACAAACTGAGTGTTCGAGCAACAGACTCCCTAACAGGGGCACACGCTGATGTGTTTGTAGACATAATAGTGGAAGACATCAATGATAATCATCCTGTGTTTACAGAGCAAACTTACACTGCAACCCTTTCTGAGGCCTCTGTCATTGGAACATCTGTTGTACAAGTGACTGCTACAGATGCTGATTCTGGAACAAACAGGGGGATTTCCTATCACTTGGTTGAGGATAATAGTGAAAGTCATGACTACTTCCACATAGATAGCAGCACTGGACTCATTCTTACATCAAGAACTTTGGACTATGAACAAATTAAACAACACAAGTTACTAATAAGGGCCATAGATGGTGGCATGCTGCCCTTGAGCAGTGATACCGTTGTAACTGTTGATGTAACCAATCTCAATGATAATCCTCCTGTTTTTAACCAGTTGCTTTATGAAGCTAAGATTAGTGAACTGGCTCCCCGGGGGCATTTTGTGACATGTGTGCAAGCATCAGATGCAGATAGTTCGGATGTTGACAAGCTGGAGTACTCCATTCTGACAGGCAATGACCAGAAGAATTTTGTAATTAATAGTAAAACCGGCATTATCACCATATCAAACCTACGCAGACAGACACTAAAGTCACATTATAATCTTAATGTGTCTGTTTCTGATGGGGTCTTCAGAAGCTCAGCCCAAGTCCACATAACTGTAACCAGTGCCAATATGCACAGTCCGGTTTTCAGCCAGAATGAGTATGAGGTTGAACTAGCTGAAAATGCTCCATTGCATACTTCTGTGACTGAAGTTAAAGCAACTGATGAAGATTCTGGTACATATGGCCACATCACTTACCACATTGTGAATGACTTTGCCAAAGACAGGTTTTATACAAATGAGAGAGGACAGATATTTACCTCCAAAAAGCTTGACCGTGAAACACAAGCAGAAAAAGTAATTGCCATTAGTTTAATGGCCAAAGATTCAGGGGGAAAAGTTGCTTTCTGTACTGTTAATGTAATACTTACAGATGTCAATGATAACGCTCCTCAATTCCGAGTGACAGAGTATGAAGTAAATATTGGATCTGATGTTCCGCGGGGTACTTCTGTCATTAAAGTCTGGGCATCTGATGCTGATGAGGGTACAAATGCAGATATCACATATGCTATTGAAGCAGAGTCTGAAAATGTTAAAGAGAATTTAGAAATTGACTCATTGTCTGGCATAATTACTACAAAAGAAAGCTTAATTGGTTTAGAAAATGAGTTTCTGACTTTCTTTGTTAGAGCAGTTGATGGTGGATCCCCCCGAAAAGAGTCAGTTGTTCCTGTCTATGCTAGAATACTCCCACCAGAAGTGCTTCTTCCAAAATTTTCAGAGCCATTTTATTCTTACACAGTTTCTGAGGACATTCCAATTGGAACTGAGATAGATGTTATCAAAGCAGAGCATAATCAGACTTTAGTATATAGTCTGATTAAAGGGAACACTCCTGAAAGCAATAGAGATGCTTTTTTTGTAATTGACCGACAGACTGGACAATTGAAACTTGACAAGAATCTTGATCATGAAACAACTAAATGGTACCAGTTCTCAGTTCAAGCACAGTATGCAAATGAAGATTATAAAGTTGTTTCCTCAGTAGAGGTAAGCATTCAGGTAAAAGATGCAAATGATAACAGACCAGTTTTGGAGTCCAATCCTTATGAAGCATTCATTGTAGAAAACATGCCAGCTGGAACAAGAGTCATCCAGGTTAAAGGAACTGACTTGGATTCAGGACTCAATGGGCAGGTTACTTACAGCTTGGATCCTTCTCAAGAACTAGACGTTATAGAGTCTTTTGCTATAAACATGGAAACTGGCTGGGTTACCACTCTCAAAGAGCTCGATCATGAGAAACGAGACAAATACAAAGTCACAGTGATTGCGTCTGATCGGGGTGAAAATGTTCAACTATCTTCTATGGCTGTGGTTGAAGTTACTGTTACAGATGTGAACGACAATCCACCACGCTTTACTGCAGAGATATATAAAGGAACAGTCAGTGAGGATGACCCTCCTGATGGGGTAATTGCCATCTTGAGTACAACTGATGCTGATACAGAAGAAGCCAATAGACAAGTCTTCTATTACATTACAGGTAAATCTTTTTGAATAATGTCAGAATAATCATTTGAGCAGTCCTGGAATGACGTGAGATACTGAAAAGTATTTGAAACCATAGAGCTGCAAAGAAAAATGGTCTGTGTCTTAATATGAACATAAAAACTTCAGGGGGGAAAAAGAGTTTTAGAAAAGAGATCTTTGCTGTCCATTTCATGTACACCTTGCTTAAAATGCCTTCCTACATTTGTTGTTCACTTACTTACCAAATTTTATTTTATAAATAGACTTAAATTAGTGATGAGTTAATTAATGAAATTTCACAAAATAATAGCTATTAATTTCCAATGGTGTTTTTTATTAGTTTTGTTATTTAGCATGTGTCTTGATACAGTGTTATCTATAGTCCTACATTACTTTCTACATTGATTTTTGTAGATTCTTTTGGCTGCAGTTAAATTCATTGTATGAGCATCTACTGATTATTTCTACCTGGAAAATGAAGCTATTTCCGTATAACGCCACAGAGAGCGCTGCTTATTTGCATTTATCTTTTTTTCCTCTGTAACTATAACTTAATGTTGATCTAGTAATAGTAGCAATTTCTCTCTTTAATTAAATGTTTCTTTTTGTATTTCAGGAGGTGATCCCTTGGGACAGTTTGCAATTGAAAATATACAGAATGAATGGAAGGTCTATGTCAAAAAACCTTTGGACAGGGAAGAAAAGGATAATTACCTTCTAAATATTACAGCTACTGATGGGACCTTTGCAACTAAAGCTGTGGTGGAGGTTAAAGTCCTTGATGCTAATGATAATAGCCCTGTTTGCGAAAAGGTAGGCACAGTCTTGTATCTTCATGTCCAGCTGCTTTGATACATAAAATCAGAAATTTTTATGAAATTGCTTCTCAGGAGACTGACAAATAGCTATTCCTTTTATGCTGGTAACAGAAATTTGGGCTATTAAGATAGAATATTCTCAAGGAAAAGTTGCATCATGGACAGGCTTCTTAAATAAAAATTCAAATACAATTCATTGATGTATTTTTAACACTTAATGGGTATTTGAAGAGTATAAGGAGAGTTGGGGTACGTTTTTCCTGTTAATGCATACTTTTCCAAAAGGAATTGTTTTAAGCTGCAGCCATAATAGTTTACATGCTCCGTTTTCTGAGGGAAGCGGAGTGTCAAAGAAGGCTGTATACCATCACTTATTTGATGTGCATTTCTTCTCATAAAAGAGTTGAAAAGACTGGAATATCATTCTGCAACTGCACTCAACAGCACCAAAAATACGTAATTTGTAAACATTTTCCTGTTACAAAGCTATCTACCATACCAGATTTGATAGCCTGCAAAACTGGACATGAAAAACAAAGAATGGAAAAAAAAAAAACCCAAACCAGAAAAAACCTCAGAAAGGTGGACTCATGTAAGATGTGCAGTTGCCTAATGAGAAAGCCCTGCTTTTTCATAGTCGGCTTCTTTGTTTTTTACTTTAGCACGTTTGGACTTTTCATAGCTATCTTGTTGATCACAGTTTTCATGTTAGCAGGTAGAAATCTTTTCTTGTTCTGGGAAGCATCAAGTATATAGTGAGCATTTGATTTTTTTTTATTTTTTTTTTTTTAGTTTATGTTTGTGTTGGTTACTTCTGTGTAAACAACTGCAGTTATATCTACTGGTATGTCAGTGGTTTTAGACTTTTAATTTTGTTAATATTGGTGTTAGAAGGCTCAGTCCTTCTAATTTACTGCGCATCCCTGACATGGATGAGTGTAAGAGCGTGTAGTGCCTTTAAATTCTGGATCGGGTTTTTTTCTTAGTTTTTAATTAATCTGAAAACTTTTTATTCCTTGCCATTACAAAAAAGACAGGTATCAATTTCTTCTAGATAGAGTCAGACCTAGAAATTTACCAAAAAAGAAGAACATGAAGTTACCAAAAATGTGTAACTCCTGTTACGGGAATGCATTTAATTATCTGTTAATCAGTTACCAGTGTTTAGAGTTCTTAGCTATGCAGTGATATTCAAGAGTCCCTATGGTTGCAGTATCAATTACCTTTCTGAATAACCTAACAAATGTGAGCTAATTAATTAGAAAATCAGAAATTCTTTTTATTTGCAGGTATTTCACCCTCTGTTTCACTTCATGTTACCAGACACCCAAATGGGATATCATCTCATCTGTCTTTCCTTCTTCCCCATCCCTTTCCAAGCCCTACTACTTCATATGTTTAGTATTTCAGTGTAACTTTAAAATCTTGCAGGCTTTATACACTGATTCTGTTCCTGAGGATGCACTTCCTGGCAAACTGATAATGCAGGTATCTGCTACAGATGCAGATATTCGTTCAAATGCAGAAATTACTTATACACTGCATGGCACAGGAGCAGAAAAATTCAGACTCACTCCAGACACAGGTAACAATACTTTATGCACGATGCAAAATTCTAATCATCACCTTGGTTTATAGAATGCTGTATGATTACATTAAGACATACATAAATGTCAGTACTTTAAGCTTTCCAGTAAGGGTTATTTTATTATATAACTAAAAAGTTTCTACAACACAAATGCTAATAATATATTGAAAAAGCTAGTATTTTAATATATGAGGAACTAAAGAGTAAATACGGTAACTGTTTTAAAGCCAGAAGCTTCCATGTTGAAGTGACTTGAGTAGATGTATGCCATAAAATTTTTACCTTTTATATTCATTGTGTATTCAGTATATACTCAGTAATAGCAGTTTATAATTGAAAATATCTTCATTCAGATTCTCTTCGCCAGCATTTGGTTTGGCATATTAAATGGGATGAGGTTAGTTCAGGCAACAAATTTCCTTTTCATACTAAACACCAAAAGTGCCTCCAGTTTTAGAAGCATTATATGAAGGAGAATAACATTTAACTTGCCTGACTTTGGTTTTCAAGGCATTCCTATCTTCTGGATTATAACAAAGTCAAAGCTAATGCCAAAATCCTGTTCTCTGCTGGCAGCACTAGACAAGCAGTAGAAGGAAGTAGTAAACAATATCAAAAAAATGTAAATAAGAAAAATACAAAGATACAGTGGAAATATGGAGAAGGAGATAAGAATACTTCAGTGGCAAAATAAATGAGAATGATCTTTCTCATTGTCGGTTGTTTTGGGGTTTTTTTCAGTTTGAATGTCACCTGTGTGCTGTGATGACATGTTATTTAATAAATGCAGATTGGTGAATGAGTTTATGAGAATACTAATAAACAGTGTTTCAGGATACTTTTTTGAATCGTTTAAAAGGAGGCAATGGCTGCATATTATGCCTGTCACTGTGTTTTCTGTCATTCTGGAAAGAAAGTATTTGTTAGACTTCTAGAGGTTTGTCTGTAATAGTAAGTTGTATTTGATAGTGTGAATAGTTCTGTTCATTTACTGAAAGTTAGAGGAGGGGAGTCAGTTCAATAGCTGTGGAAGGAACACAACTAAATAGCCCAGGAAAATTATACATGGATTTTACCTTGAATTTTGTTAAAGCCAGAGTTCTAATATTTTAATTCTCTTTACACAAACCCACATGGATTTGTGCATAAACACATATTCTCTCTCTGCGCCATCAGATAGTTGTATTATAGCTAATTTCTGTTTCAGAGGCTTTTGGAAAAAAGACAGAGGATTTTAGTATTTAATCTTTAAAAGCTGAAATAACAGTCCACTGACATGCTCTGCCCAAAGTGGAGCTCATTAGTGCAGTACAGATGCTGACTTAGCCACTGATGAAATTACTGTCGAACAGCAATTTTTTTTTTTTCTTTTTTCTGAGTGCAAAGATTTTAGAAGAAAACATGTTAGGATACTGAAGTCTTGCAACTTGCATCACCTTATGTATGTTACTGTCTTTATAGGTGAACTGAAAACATTAATGCCACTTGATCGTGAGCAGCAAGCAGTTTATTATCTTCTAGTGAAAGCCACAGATGGAGGAGGAAGATTCTGCCAATCTAATATTATTCTGACTCTGGAAGATGTGAATGATAATGCCCCAGAGTTTACAGCTGATCCTTACTCCATTACAGTATTTGAAAACACAGAGCCTAAAACCCTTTTGACAAGAGTGCAGGCAACAGATGCAGATGCAGGTATGCGTTCTTTGATTGGTACTTTTGTCACAGTCTCAAAGTTACAGTAATGTTTATTTAGTCTTATCCTGAGAGGTGTTAAGTCTTTCAGTAGAACTGACAAATGTTCAATACCACTCAGGATTAGATTCCTGAAAGATATATTTAGGTCTACTAAATCATGTAACACCTGACTTCCAAGTGCAAGGAGCTTGCATGATAGCCCTTTTGTGTCTCTGCAAAAAAGAAGAGGAGGGAGAGGGATGAAATTTAGGACATTTTTAGTGTGATAAGCTGTTAATGTTAAAACAGGTTAGGTCCAGCCTTTTACTCCTGGTATAAGTGAAAGGAATATCAAACCATATCTGTTCATGTAATGTGCGTTCGTAAATTTTTGAGTGGGTGCTTCTCAGGCTAGCCACCAGTGATCATACCATAAAGACAACCTTTCTGCATATGCTACCCTGTTAAGATTTTTGCTTACTCTTTATCTTCACTGTGTAGTTACAAGTATTTAAGTAAACATGAACTGAAAACTACATTAGAGTTTGTTCTCTAGGCTTTGTTGTAAGGAATACAACCACATAAGTCTTTTTAAAGGTATAGGATTTCCATATATCATAATTTTATTAACCAAATAGCATTAATTAATTGTTGCCTTAGTCTCGTGAAACAACCAACCTGCTTTGTGCTAGGATAAAGCTAGGTTGTTGAATTGAAAGATATCAGACAAATGTTTTCACACTTTACTGGTCTTTGAGGCTCAGGAAAAACAAAATACTTGGCCCAGAAACCTATGAGCTTTTAGTTTCTTTGTTGTGTACAGGAAGATTGCCAAAAGTCATGTTTCTCTTCATTTAGGGACATGGTTCTTAAATAAACTTACTGGTATTGAGTCTAATTATTTGATGCAGCCTAACTCTCCCATATCCTTCTGTGTTATTTATAAGCCTGCTAAGCAGATGCTGTTGTTTGTAAGTTATAATTAGATTTATATTACTAATCGTTTCATATTAGCTAGTACTGTGGCTGAAGCAGAACCATGCTCCATGTTTTTTATGTGGCAGAAAATCAGTGCAATGAAGCGTTAGCTTATGTTTTTAAATCAGATTACATCTTTTCGGTAATCATTCTGTCCTTCACAAGAGCCTTTAATTCTCGGTGAAATTTACTTTAACATGAAGGATAATATTTAGCATGCATGTTTTATTTCTATAACTATCAGATCAGATCAGATCAGTTATTATGTTGGTGTGTTTTAGTGGCTGCTTCATGCTCTGCAATTGTTTTCAAAATGCAGGGATGAACCGTAAAATCCATTATTCACTGGTGAACTCTGCAGAGGGCCAGTTCTCTATTGATGAATTCTCTGGAATAATTCGTTTGGAGAAGCCTTTGGATCGGGAATTACAAGCTGTGTACACTCTAACTTTGAAGGCTACAGATGAAGGTTTATCTAGAAGACTGTCTTCAACAAGTAGTCTTATAGTTTCTGTTTTGGATATAAATGATAATCCACCTGTATTTGAGCACAGGGAATATAGCGCAAGTGTATCAGAGGACATTTTGGTTGGAACTGAAGTTCTCCAGATCTATGCTGCAAGCAGGGACATTGAAGCCAATGCTGAAATCACATACTCAATAGTCAGTGGCAATGAACATGGAAAATTCAGCATCGATTCAACAACAGGTAACAGATTACAACTGTGTATATACTTCAGGCTAACCAAGCACATAGTGCCATACTGTTCTATGATAATTAAGCCAAATATGTATAATCTGTGTGCTGTAAAGCCAGGCTGTATCCTGTATCCTGGCTGTAAAGCCAGGGCTACTGTCTGTTCACCCATTTTATCAGCACACTTATTAAAGGAGTGCAGTAAAACGTAGAATAGGAACTTTATTTGTTGCCGCTATTTATTGTTATTTGGGTTCGATTCATTTAGCTGGCAAGAATAAGGGTTTCCTAGCTGGAATATTCCCCATCTTGGGGGCAGAGGGGATGGAAAAACATAGTTCTGTAATAATGGAAACATAATAGTCTTTTCACAAAAGCTGTATAATCAGAATGAGTGGCCAGACTTTGTAAGAGAAAGATCAGAAATTAAATTGATTGGAAAAACTAGTCATTAGTCCACGAAGACATTAGTTCTAAAGGAGTTTGATACAGCATTAACGAGAAGTTGGAATATTCTGTTCAGTCATATATCCAGCATGATGGTGGAGATTTTAGGCTTTCATGTTAGTCAGATTTAGTCTCAGGAAGCATTTAATTCTGTGGAGATTTTTTCCCTGTTAGTGACAATTGTTAGTTAAATTGTTGAAAATCAATATACATCTCAATTCTAGTCTTATTTTCTTCTCTGGCTCTAGAGAAGAGTTTTCTAGAGTTAATTCCTGGTAAAGTTTGTTGTTTTAAAAAAGATTTCTACCCAAAGGTTAATAGTAGTTAACTATACCAGTGTAATTGAAATGCAGTTCTTCCAGTTGTTTTTTACAGTGTGCATGCTAGTACTATGCTATAGAAGTACTTTGCCAGTTTAACTTCTTCACATATTTGAAAAGAGGAAAAAGTTTTCAAGAAAACACTTTTCCAGCAGCAAATCAGCATGCATGTTATGGACTGCACTATCTTTAGCCAGTTAAAAGCTCACATTTTAACTCAGATATTTCCATCAATCAAAAATCATGGTCAGACACTTCTCTTACTACCTCTTCATGCATCATGACATCAATGCTGGTTGCAAGGAAAGTAAAATTAAAGGTCATTTCATATATTTGCTTAATTTAAATTGAAAGTTAAGAAAAAAAGATTTTTTTTTTAAACACATTTTTTATTTTTCTTCATTTATTTCTTTACAAAGTGTAAATCAGGTGATTTTAAAGTGAGAGTCTTTGGTGGTAATAGCAGGAACTTCTCACGTTTTTACTTTTCTTCACTAGGAGCCATTTTTGTCATTGAGAGCTTGGATTATGAAAGTTCTCATGAGTACTACTTGACAGTGGAAGCCACAGATGGAGGCACACCTTCATTAAGTGATGTTGTAACAGTGAATATTAATGTAACAGATATCAATGACAATACTCCCGTGTTTAGCCAAGACACTTACACTGCAGTAATCAGTGAAGATGCTATGCTTGAACAATCAGTCATTACAGTACGTATTGTTGGTTTCTTCCTTTGAAATACCCTGTCATGGCAATCATGCTTTCAGTCTTGAAGGAATTAGTACTGATTTGAAGATGGACATAAACGAATAGATAAGTTTGCCACTGAGTGAATGGAAAATTTCTTTTGAAAAAGTTTCAGAACAAGGGACTTGAGATGCTATGGGAAAATAGTTGATATTTTGTGATACATTTGTGTTCTTCTCATGAGAACATGACTTAATTTTCAGAAGTAGTTCAGGAAATTGAATGATGTTGGTACATTCTATTTGGGTGGTGCTTCTCTAGAGAGCTATGAAATGTATTAGACAAAGCTAGCTGTGCTGATCTTCAGGATGAGTTTATCTGAAATGTGATAAAGTCTGTTTTGACCTGTTTTACATGAGACTGTAATGTCCCTTAGGTTATGGCAGATGATGCTGATGGACCTTCAAACAATCGAATTCACTACGCAATTATAGATGGCAATCAGGGAAATCCTTTTACAATTGACCCCACAAGGGGTGAAATAAAAGTGACTAGACTTCTAGACAGAGAAAAGGTAAGGTTTTGATGCTTTTTGAGCAGTTGGGATTAGTTTAGCTGTACATAATTGATGACCAGTATATATTTATTACATTTGCAAATCTCCATCTGATGTTCCAAAATTAATATAGCTATAAGAATGTGAAAGCATCTATTTATGTCAATGCTTTTTGGCAGCAGGGAAGAAGAAAAAGGATTAAATACATGAAAGCAAGCTTTATTGGGGATTTGCACTAAATTTCTTCCTTAAAAGTTGAGTTTATTTTTTTTACTCCTTAGTCAATGTTTTATTTTTTTTTTATTATTTTTTTTTAGATTTCAGGCTATACCTTGACAGTTCAAGCTTCAGATAATGGAAACCCACCAAGACTTAACACAACTGCAGTTAATATTGATGTTTCTGATGTAAATGACAATCCTCCAGTATTCTCAAAAGGAAACTATAGTGTTATCATCCAGGTAAATATAGAGTGGAGTAGTCAAAACAATAATATTGGAGTATTAATTTATGTCTTCAGGGTTTGAAAACCTAATGCTTCAATTTTATTCTTCCGTATTTTTAATTTTTTAAGATAGCCAGTGAGAGTGCTTACCTGAATAAGAGTTAAGGGTTACAAAATTCATATTGTGTAGTCTATTTAGAAACTTTCATTGAAAGTTGAGCATGTTCTTTTTTCACATAGTTTGTGCATGTTCATGTATGTACATTATAGACTGCATTTATAACATTCTTACACCATATAGTAGGTTAAAATACATAATAATTTCATTATTTATTTTTAATCTTAGAGCTACTGCTTTGAAAAAGATAGTTTAGATACCTATTGAAGCAGTTGAGACCGTATATGTGATTTGTAAAGATAGCTCTCCAAAAGAGGAGAAGTTGATATATCTCTATGGAACATATATAGTGTATTCAAGTAAGATGTCCTGAATCTTACTGGTTTGTTTGTTTGTTAGTTTTAAAAAAAAAAACAAACAAGAAACAGCAGATTTGTATGTTTGTGTGCTGTCACTGGTATTTTGCTTTCCCCAATTACAGTCTTTCTTGAAGTGAATGTTAATTTATGTAGCCCCTCAAACTGTGTACTATATAACCAATGTCTGTGATGCTTCGCTTACTCAATTAAAAAGGATGACCTCATGTTTTATAGTTCATTCATATCAGCCTGTCCCAATATGAGGGTAGCAGAGAAAAAGCTGGAGGAGTTGCCCAAGAATGCAAGTGTGCATTTCCTGATGTATTGGAGATGGACACATTTGGACACAGTTGGAAATGTGCTTAGTTATTATGAAAATCAAATTACTTTACATGTCCAAATGTAAATATTTGTGTTTTAAAATGATGGTCCTTCTCTGTTTTACTGAAGGGGAAATAAAGCTTCAGCTGCAAATCTGATAATTAACTTGAGTTACTGTCTCAAGAACAGAGTATGCTTGTTGTAGGAGCCTTCACAATAAGGCTTCTACTTTTTTTTGCATTTAAAATATGTGTGTGTGTATAAATATAAAAAATCTGGTCAATACAGTATAGCCTGAATATTCTTGGGGAGGTGCTACAACTTAATCTTATCTGTTACAAGGTAAGGGCCGGGGTTGTATCAGAGACATGATTGACCAAGGTGTGTGATGTGTCCATGAAGCTTCAGGCACCCACATGATGCAAACTTGAAGGGATTTTTGTGATGCAAATTTTAAAACCTGGATTTCATATTTTAATTGGACTGTGGCTGTAGCAGCCACAACTGTGGTCAGAACATTAATTAGGGACACAAGGGGTCAGATGGGGGAGTGTGTTTTTTCTAGTCCTCCCAACAAAGGCATTGAATTATTCTTAACAGGTGTTTTAGCTAAAAGTCTCTGATGACTTGGTAATTAATCTAGAGGAATCTTAATTCAGACCAAAAGTGGAAAACGTAAGGTTTCAAGGCTGAGCTACTTTTAAAAATACCATAAAATAAAGTTAAAAAAAACCGCACAAAGTTTAAAAATGTAGTGCCTGATTTCTTTTACACTGATTAGCTGGTTTGACAGTAATTTGATATTTTTTTTTTCCTGTTGCAAAAAAGCAATCATCACGCAATATCCTCAATTATAACAAAACCATTGTAATTATATTATTCATTTATAGGAAAATAAGCCTGTTGGATTTAGTGTGCTGCAGCTAGTGGTGACAGACAAGGATTCTTCTCACAATGGCCCTCCATTTCTCTTTACCATCCTGAATGGAAATGAAGAGAACACTTTTCAGATTACCCAGCAGGGAGTATTGACAACAGCTACTTCACTGAATCGTAAAGTGAGGGATCACTATTTACTCCATGTTAAGGTAGGATGTGCTGCTTCTGGTCATTTTGCATTGTAAATATTTAGTTAACTTTTCTCATGTATGCCCAGTTGACTGCTTCTTCCTGCCTACCCCTTGCCTTCCCTTTGCAAGATCCTGATATGCCTAGTAGTCATTTGAGTCACATACCTGGAGGTAACATCTTCAGAGACAAAATCTGTTGGTTTAAATGGAAATCTTCTCAGGTGTAATAGCTTAATTAAACTCACAGTAAGGGTAAGTTATAAATGAAATGCTTACGGGGTGAGTGGCCTTGATAAGCCCTTTGCCTTTTACACAGGATGCTGGAAAAGCCAGCGGGGGGGCAGGTCCCTTGAGCCATCTACTCTTGGCTGCGGACTTCCTCTGACCACTGTTGCCTTGACCCTTGAAGATGTGAGGTGGAATATGCTGATACAATGGAAACAGGGATGTTGAAAGTTGCACATCGTGGCAGTACTGAAATATTTTTCTATAGTGACACATTCTTTTCTCAGTAGCAACTGAAAACATCTTTTTTTTAAAGAAAAATTATGGAAAACCAGATCATTGGACCTTTGTCATAGCACTGAAACTTGCAGCACTACTTGGAGATCTCAGAATCTTGCAGTGGAAAGCATGGCATAAAACTTAAAAATTACCCTAAAATACTGTCATATGTGCCACATTTGCCATTGTATTGCAAAAAGACCAGCCCATGTCTAAAAAAATCTAGGTTACCTAAACATAGCTAAGTTCTCTAAAATACTTTTTTGTAACCTCATGTTAGAATAAGTTCAAAGCAATTTTTTTAATCTTATCCTGTCCTTTTTAATTCAGTTATAAGTTAAGCATCTGTGAACAGGGGACTTAAAATTGGTAGGCTAAAAATAGCTGGCCTTAATTCTTATACTTCATTTCCAGATTTGTGTGTTAAGAAAAATCCTTACCTTTACTTTTACCCAAGGAAGTTTTTTCAATCTCCAAATTACTCTCAGACGTAATATTGCAGACAATTTCTGAGTAAGCATACTCTTGCAGAAATCTAGAGCAGTATTGTCTGCATCAGTGTATACTGAATTATGTCCACGTTTGGATAATAATCATTAAGTGTTTAGACAAAATCTATCTCTTTTTTTCAGGAAAAGAAAAAAACTTCCTACAGTTACTGTACGTTTACTGAGTCACTGAAATGTTATTAGGAGCTCAGAGCATCATATAGCTAGCATAAGAATCATCATAGATAAAGGTTCCATTTAAATGTAATTTAGTTTAAGGTTAAAGAATTGAGATGATTGAAAACAAGGCAGGGAAGTGTATCATTCTTTTGTTAGCCATTTTTTTTCTCAATAGTGATCTGCTAATTAGTGGTGGGACAGATTACACTTCAGGGTACTTAGGCGATGGATCTGTTGTCCTTCCTAGGCTGCATGAGTCCATAACAGCAAAAGAGCCAGGCATTGTCACACTTGCCTAATATGCTTTCCAAGTTCTAAACCAGTTCTCCAAAGTAACATTTTTGTTTAGGGAAGAAAAAACAGCAGTGCTTTTCCTGTATGTGCAGTCAGTGAAATATAACATTCATATGTTTTATTTTACATTTCTTTAAGCAGTACCTAATTTCTATTTATTTTGCTTCTAAAACATATTTCTATGAAAACATACACATGCAGTTATGCCTGTTCTATGTAAAATATTACATTGCCTTTCTCAGGTTTCATTTAGCTGCACCTTTGGCCCTTTCTAATGTGCCTGCCTTTACTTAATTATGAGGCACCTATCTAACACCTTCCTCTACGTAGAAGCATGCAATTCTTTTATTTCCAAGCCACTTCCTAGGCTGTAGTATGCTTGTAAACAGCCTGTCAGTACTTCAGCTATCTTCTCTTTAGCACAGCACTTGAAAAGTACCTTTTTTCTAGAGAATGAATAAGGGCTATTTTAATGGCATCCAATAGTTAAACAAGTGTCTTATAACAAATGTACTTATTTAGAACAAAGGCTTCTCAGAGACTGTAAATCATTAAAATGGACTATACTAATGTGTGGGGTTTGTGTGCTGTACTACCCAGTCTTAGTATTTTGGAACTCTTCAATCGCTTGATTTACAAGTTCCCTGCCTGCCTGAATTCTGGAAATATGTCACAGTCTTTTAATTGCCATTTGTCATCTTACAGTATGATAGTTTTTTTAAATAAATACACTGCAATAATTTGCTGTTCATCTTCTCCTTAGTGAGTCACTATACATGAGGATGAAGGCATCTAAGACTAATACTAGCATTTCCATAAGACATGACTTCAGTTCCAATAATACACACAAAAATAGATACATTACTTCTGTGGAAAAACATTCTTCCTCTCTTCCTTCAAAAGAAATTTTTTTCAAAGGCTGTAGGAAGGCATCTTCTCAAGTTTACACTTTCTGCATTTTCATTTTGCAGCTCATAAGTTAATGGCTGTGTATCATGTCTCAGTACTTGGTTTTGGTTTTTAACTGACCTTCACTGGTGTGCTTTTCAGGATTGACAGCTTTCACCTTAGTTGCTTTCTGAATGGATTGCTGAGGCAGAGGTCTTCTTATGTTACAGGCGTACCTTAATTAGGGAAAACAAAAAAACTTGAATGAAACCCCACACATAATCCCTCCTTTACACTCCCCACACACTCACTACCATCAAAAAACTTTACTTAACATAAGCCTTTCTTTACTTTTGTGGGTTTAATAGAAATAAGGATTTTTTTTCTCCCCACAGCCACTTTTTATGTGCATGCCACTCACATTTGCTTTCCCTCTCTCCAAAGGAAATAGACTATCCATTAACAAATGTCTCACAGCATTAGTGTGTGAAATCTTCAGTTATGAGTCATACAGTCCTCTATGCCACACTCTGAAGTCTTTAGTTTAAAAACACAGCAGATTTTTAAATATCTGCACTATTGAAAATCATTTCTCCTGGGGCTCTTCTTTCCTTCTTGCTGTCCGTTTGTTTTAATTTTGCTTGCCTTGAACCCTTTCTTTTTTCCCTTGGGCATTTCTCCTGTAGCTAAACTGCCTGCCTTGTCTTGTTTCCAGGCAGAATTCTAGGCAAAACAAAACTTTGCCAACTTGAGCTAGAGCACTCTCTCTTGTTATTTATGTTTGGGTAACTAGAGGGCAAGTTTCTAGCCATGCCTGTCTTTTGGAATTAATGAAGACAAGCATTTCTGTGAGACATTAGTTACCTTTTAAAAATGCTGTGATTACGTGCACACCCACAGATAATCTTGTGCCTGGCGTTTTAACTCTTTTGCTTAAATTTGTATGAAAAGTCACAAGCAGCTTCTCGGCATAGATCTTCAAAGTGTATCAACTCCCTGTAGTAATTGTAAAATTATTGTAAAATCTTTTGAACCATGCAGGATACCTTCTGAACTCTATATACCCCCTCTATCCTTTCACATCTCTCCAATTCATCACCCCTTCTTTAGTCTCACTTTCAGTAACTGGGAAAGAGGTCTGGGAAAAAGGTAAATGGGAAGCAAGAACTGAGAAATAGAAAGAAAGAAAGAAGTGAACCCAAGGGAATGCTCTTTTCACACTTTTCTACTCTTTTTTTTTTTTTTTTTTTGTCCCTTCTTCATATGACAACAGTGTATGCTTTTGTAAAAAAGGAGTGGAGGACAGGGGACATGGTGTTTAAACAGGCTTTAAAATTGAATTAGGCTGATTCTGTTAAAGACAATTATTTTAATTGTCTGAAGCAAGTACCACTGCAGGTGGGGTTTTTTTCCCCTCTCTGTGATCATAAATCATGAAAGAAAACATAATTAATTGTAACTCTCTAAATGTATTGTTTTCTTTTTGAAGTACTGCTTGGCATACTGCATTTAGAATGTCTTCAAGACCATCTCCTAATAACTGTGGTGAAGCATGTTGTAAATTTCTAATGCATGACTCATTCCGAGTTTGTAATGAGTTTCCATGCTTGAAATAAAAAAGCTTCAAGCACCATCTGCTGTCTGAAATTAGCTACTGTGCATTTCCTCTGAATTTGCTAGAAGTGTTGGTGGCTTCCTGGCATTACCAGGTATTAAGAGCACTGCAGCCTTTTAATCTCAGAAGACATGAAAACATGTTTGCATGAGCCTACTTATATAAGGTTTTTAAATTTTCAGGATTTGCAGTGATGTCAGGAGCTGTGAAATTCACATAAACCATATTATTGTAGGGACTTTTTTTTTTTGGTAGAAAAATACAACTGTACTGTCTACAGTACGAAAAGCTAACTCTATCCTCATCTTCCTTTAGGTGGCAGATAATGGAAAACCACCGTTGTCGTCTTTGACTTACATTGATATTAGAGTTATTGAGGAAAGCATTTACTCTCCAGCAATTCTGCCTCTAGAAATCTTTATCACAGCCTTTGGAGAAGAATATTCGGGTGGTGTTATTGGAAAAATTCATGCAACTGATCAAGATGTTTATGATACTCTGACATACAGTCTGGACCCCAAAATGGAATCCTTGTTCTCTGTTTCCAGTACCGGTGGCAAACTAATAGCACATAAAAGCTTAGACATAGGACAGTACCTCCTAAATGTCACTGTTACAGATGGAAAATTTACAGCTGCAGCTGATATTACTGTGCACATCAGACAAATCACACAAGATTTACTAAATCACAGCATTGCAATACGCTTTGCTAACCTTTCCCCTGAAGAATTCATTGGTGATTACTGGCGCAATTTCCAAAGAGCGTTGAGAAACATCTTGGGTGTAAGGAGAAATGATATCCAGATTGTTAGTTTGCAGCCCTCTGATCCTCCTTCAAATCTTGATGTCCTCCTTTATATTGAAAAGTCTGTTAGCTCTCAGCATCCAGTGAGAATTTTGCTCCACAAGATAAACTCTTCTGTGCCTGACCTAGAGGAGATTTTGGGTGTCCGGATAATTGATGTTTTCCATAAGCTTTGTGCGGGCCTAGATTGTCCTTTGAAATTTTGTGAAGAAAAGGTAACAGTGGATGAGAACATCATGTCAACCCACAGCACAGCCAGGTTGAGTTTTGTCACTCCCCGTCATCACAGAACAGCAGTTTGTCTTTGTAAAGGTAAGAAAAGCGGTAAGGAAAACCATATCCTTGAAAAGACTGGTTTGGTTTTGAACAGCCATAATCCACAGGGGAAAATATATATTACAGGACAAGATTAAGAATGTCCAGTAACCCTCACTGCAGTATTTGCCTAATTTTATTCAGAGTAGGGAGTAATTCTTTCTTGTCTCATTACCTAATTTTAAGAGTTTACGTAATACAAGCTTATGAAGGGGTTGGTTTTTTATAGCTGCGCCTTCATTTTCCATTTTATGAAGGAAGTTCCCTTTTTTGCTGCCTGTTCTAAATTGCCAGCCATTTTTGGTCTTATATGCACAAAGGTAATGCTTGCAAAGTACCTGAATACCACCTGGTCTCTGCTTAGAGGAGTAGCCCACACAACTTCCAAACTTGGCTAGGAATGGCAGGGTGAACTGGGAAATGAATATTCATTAAGATACATATACATATACAGATTTATAACAGAAGATTTATTTGTCTTTAGCTCCAAGGAAAACAACATTTCTTTTTAAAACTATGACTTTGAAATCATGTTCCTGAGTGAATTCGCACATCTTAAGTAAATATTTAAAGCCTGTTCTGTCTAAAATACAGACACTCTCTTCTTCTCTCCCCAACCCGCTCTGTCTATGTTTAATACCTACATGTTGGTTTTTTATGGTGTATGATAGTAATGGTAAACTTTAAACCACACCACCATTTGCCAAATTTGGGCAATTGAATTGTTTGAGTAATTATATATGCCATTTGTTTCATCTGTGTTTGTGCCAGTCATGTCCCATTACTGTTACTTCAATTCTTTGTTTGATGGTTAGGAATATCATTTAGGTTACTTTCAGCTACTACACTTAAGTGTCTCTTTTCAAAAAATTCCATTACCACCAACAGAAGAGAAATAATGGCATTTTGTTTTACAGAAGGGAAATGCCCCTTGGTGAATAGTGTGTGTGAAGAAAACCCATGCCCTGAAGGTACTGAATGTTTAGGAGATTCAAAGGAAGGAAAATACACCTGTGTTTGCCAAGACAGCAAAGTCGGACAGTGTCCTGGTAAGAAATTAAAAATCTCTGCAAAAAACCATATTACTTTCCAAACATAAATTTGATTCCAGCCCTGTGTTAAAACATTTTATGCTTTTTTGTATTCCTAAGCATCAGCCGGCTCTGCTGTGACATTTACTGGGAGCAGCTATGTGAAATACCGTCTCATGGAAAATGAGAACAAAGAAGAAATGAAGCTGACAATGAGACTTAGGACTTACTCTGCTCATGCAGTTGTTATGTATGCTCGAGGAACAGATTACAGTATCTTAGAGGTACGTTAAAATCTCTTAGTGCATATCTCCTTTTCTTTTCTTCCTACCATATTCTTAACTTTTTTTTGTGCCAAATTAAAAGATAGGCTGAGAAAGTTTGGGCTGTTCAGCCTGGAGAAGAGAAGGCTGCATGGAGACCTCATAGCAGCCTTCCAGTATCTGAAGGGG
>JANHGB010024944.1:1729-31330 GCA_026283785.1 Coracopsis vasa | reverse complement strand
TAGTTAGCCAGTCTCTGTGCCTAGCAAATGACTTATGTACTAAATCTCACCAGAAAAGCAGAGATCAACAGTGCGGTCTTTCAGACATTTGGTCTCATCAAATGTCTGTCTGTAGTCATGATTTCATAGAGACACACAGACAGGGAAGACTGCCTCACCTTGCCCAGAAGGCTCAACACTCAGGGACAGCCAAGGTTCTACCGTGTTAAAAATGCCATACATGCATCTCATGCCACTGAACTGCTCTGCTCCTCCACATCCAAGTACAAGCTCTTGAGGCGAATCTTGCTGTTAGGCATTTTTCTTGTATTTTGAGTGTATTTTCCTGAGTAAAATCAAGTAAGTGTTTTCAGCCAATAACAGAAGCTCTTACTCAACATTTATTAAATGTTGCTCATAAATAACAAGCTTTAAAACCTGTCACTGCTGCTTTTATTTACTTTTGTCAAAATAAATCCTGGACCGAGACTTTCAAACATCAAACAAATTATCCACATGTTTAAAAAAACAGTGTGGACTGAGTGGATGTAATAGAACTGGCAAAATCATTTGTCTCCCCATAAGCAATTATAAGTGTGTATATATAAGTCTATATATGTAAGATCAGACTGTTGAGGGTGCAAATATGGCATCCTTTTTTGAAAGTTTCTTTTGAACCCAGTAAGGTAGGGAAGTGAAAATTTAGAGTAAACACTGATGCTGACTCATATTTTAATTGTACTGTTTAATAATTTCCATTTTGCACCTTGTTAGAACTAGGATGTGCCATCAAGTCAATTTTCACGCCTGGTTGTAGGCATGAAGAGAGGGAACACAACAGAACTGTTTGGAGAGGAAACGTTTGGATTTAGCTTTAATAGATCAAACTCCATTCTAATGCTAAGAAAATCTAGTTCACAAAAAAGAGACTCCTGATTTCCAGGCACTGAGTGACATGGGCAACTTTTTGTTTGCCACAGAAATGCAATCTCTTTCTTTTTTTAATTCCTTTTAGATTAACAGACAGTGGTACATTATGGAACTTACTATTTTTTCAACTCTGGTAGGAGCATAAACTACTGACATATTATCACAGTGGCATTCTCTGATGTAATGTATTTATTAACCAGTACCAATATAACTGCAGTTATTGCTTTATTTGTGCACACAGCTACTGATACAAAACTCTTTCTATTGCATCAACTGCATTTTCTTTATCTCTTGATGTTCGCATTTCTATATTCTTTGAATCTGCATTTATATATGGAGGCTAGTATCTGTATATTATCAAAAGCTGTATTTCAAACTAGAAGACAGGACATACAGCTAAAGGCAAGAAAGACAATGGGAAACAAATCATCCAAACCCTTGGCTGTTGCTATAGGAAACATGGTACATACACAAAGTTCACCTTATTCTTTATTTACCACACAATATTTGAATTCTTAATCCTTTAAGACCAGTTATTTCTGGGTAGTAACTGTCTTGGACCTCTGGCATACTTAAAACTGAGGAAAAAAGTTCACAAACTTACAGGAAAAAAAAAAAAGACAGAAAAAGTAAGCAAATGTGACCGTTTCTCCAAGGAAATTCAACCAAGGTATGAAGGTGATGTCAGGTAAGAATTTGAATTTATGTCCAAGGTTAGAAATACTACAGTTTTGATTTAATATTTGCCACAGAGACAGGACTCAAAGTTGCTGAAGATCTGTATCAGGGTTTGCCCAGTCCAAAGTTAAAGCTGCTTTAATTTAGTGCAGTGTTTGGGCTTCTTGCTCTCTTTACCCCATTTTTAGTGAGCTTTGAAATTCAGAAAAGTTACGAAATGAAATCAAATCCTAAGGTTTGCAAAATACACATTATTAGTTGATGTCTGCAGATCTTCTTCACCAAACTGAAACTATGATTTTATTTTTGATCAGCTAGTAAACGTCAAGGTAATTGGTAACTTTTCATTGAGAAAAGAAGAATAGGTTTTTGTTCAGTTTTCATGGAATATCAACAAGTATTCGAAGCAGAGTTGATCACAGAGAGCAGAATGGATTTCACAGCTACCTTTAATCATTCTGCTATAGTCATGGAAGTTTGGCCACTTAATAGCTGGTTCAGAGTACTTCACCAGGCTCACTGCTCTGACAAGGAGATCCTATTTTTCCTGCTGTCTGTAAGAGGCAACCCGAGAAGATGAGACAAGTCTATCTAGACAGAAGAGTAAATCAATATAAATATGGTCATAATTTATTCAGTATGCAGAGAGAGTACATTTATCTGCAAAAAAAAAATGCATGTTGGTTTTTTTTCATATTAATTCTTGACAGACATGTCTGTCTGATACGTATAAAGAAAGTAATCCTTTCACTCAATTTAATAACGCCTCAAGAAACAACATGTTCTCGATAACATAAAGACATTTGTTTGGTAGTACGGTAATAACTTTTCAGATGGAATGACCTGGTGCTTATATAAGAGCACAATGTGTCTGTAAACAAATCTGGAAAGTAAGTTTGCTGCTGTAATGTTTGCTGTCTTTACATTGGCCAGTGTTTACAAACTAGAATTTGTAAGTATGCTCAACTTGTTAAAACTTCCTAAATAAAGAAAAAGAAGTAAACTGTAAAATAAGCAGATGCTTACTGAGAGCTTTAAAAACTATTTATTCAGCTGGTATTTGTGCCTTAAGTCCAATATCAGTATTAGAACACTGCAATAAAACAGAAGCCTTTACTACAGTTCATTATTGTAGAAAGCTGGGACTAATCTTCCTCCCACTGGCCCCCAAGTGCAGCTCTCAACTAGTGAACTCTCTGTTCCTAAAGCTTCCTAATACACTTTTTATTTCTGATGTCACTTTCCCACCCTTTGAAGCACGTAAGTTGGCATGTGTCATTGTACCAACATAAACTTGATTTCTGCTGCTGCCTTTTGGCATTTGATATTGGCAAGTATTTAAAGAAATTTACTTAATGCAATAAACAGGCTGTATTTAGTGTCCTTCCTGTGATTCCAGTATGTTGCCATATAGGGAGTGGGCAGTGTTTGTAGTAAATAAGTCAGACTTCTTGTTTGCAAATAATGGACTACAAAATATTCTGAAATAAATATATTCACTTTCTTACATGAAAAGCATGTCCATACGGCTTAGAGCATTTTAGAACAGCAAGGTCTTTCAAATAAAGTGAAGAGAAATTAAAGTCTGTATGTCAATGAATATATCTTGGGTTTATCACAGTGTTGCTAAAATCGTGCTTTTTCTTCTGTTATTGATTCCTTACCATTTGCCCTGTTAATCTTAATTTCTTTTAAAGCCACTATAGCATTGACAGAATAGTATGACAAGTGTATATGCCAAGAATAGCTTGCCAAATTTAAAAGTTGTTATAGTAAACAGTTTCTTGCAGGAAGTATAAAAAAATATTAATCATACTGAGACAACAAGGCTGACTTAAATAATTGGCAGGCCAAATACTTTTGGCAAAGGCAGTGGCAAAAACCTCATCATAATTTCTCCTACAGGTTTTCTCAACTAAGATGGGCCTTCAGTAGTATTATGCCATGCGAAGATGTCTCTCTATATAGTTTATAAACTCAGTAAAATCAGACATCCAAACAGATGAAGATGAAAAATGTTTGCTATAGCTTTTGCCAGTCGCCAAGTGGATGATTATCAGCAAATGACTGTTATAGGTTGAAAAGAAGCAAATTACTTTTAATCTGATGGCAACATCTGATGCAAGACATTGTTGTCTTCTACAGCTAAATAAGTTGAATATGAATGTACTTGACAGCATGTATTAAGAAATGCATTATGGTCTGGAGACTGAGTGTTGCCCTAACAACCAGATGATATTTCCTTAATTAAGTATAATTTTTTTTTTCCCTACGTGATCACAAGAGGATTCTGCAAAATCTGGTGAATTAATGGTCTGGCAAATGCATGTAATTCTCTGCTCTAGGTAACTGTCAACTTCAAATATGTTAAGCTGTCTAAGGAAAGCTGCAAATACTTGATTTGTTTTCCCAACTTCTTTTCCTAGTGTATTAAATGATATGTGTTTAGGGACTAGAATATATGTATTTTCTATTTAAAAATAGTATATTTACTGTCTTTAAGCATTTTTTTTGTCCTTGATATATTTTCTTTCAAGTTCATATTTTTTTAAATAGTTTATTTGCAAAACCTGTATGTCTTCCTATTTACTGAAAGACATTTGCTATCACATTTTTCCACTGAGTGTCTGGCACTTGTGTTTGCTACACTAAATCATAAGTTTTCCTTCACGACTGCCCCATCTTCATTTCCAAGTTCCTGAATTTATACACAGGAATAGCTATCAGTCCGTCACATCTGTAATCACAGCAAGTTCCTCCAACCATACTTTTGTAATAAACATCTTTGCAAAGAAAGCTTGGTGTTTTAAGGCTCTTGGACGTCCTAAATTAATTGCAGCCATGACTGCTGGCAGTGCAAGGCTGCATGAAGCTGTGGTGCAGGTGTGACTTTCTACTTACCTCCATCACGCATCACAAGTGGAAGCTCACCTTGTCTGTCACGGAAAGCCCTGAGGCAGTTCCCCATCTCTAACCCAAAGGAGAAAACTGCTTCTAGAGGGAATTGAGAACTGTTTCTCAGTTGACAGATTTGGTCTGCACAAAGCTCACGATTTCTTACCATAACCAAAAAGTGCAGGTGGGTGTCCAAACGCCAAGAACTCTTCTGATTGTGTGGTGTCCCATTCCACTGATTTTGAACATACAGCAAGAACATTGTTTTCCTTGGGTATGGTGCTACTTCAGACTCTTGCACTGAATCTACTATGCAAAGACTGCCAAATAGGTTGAATGAGTGTATGCCCCATAGATTTGCATTCAGGCTTTCAGCAAAAGGGTAGATTTTCAGGAAAAATAGAGAAGCATGAAAGAGAAATGTCATGTAAGGAAGAAAGAAGGTCTTTTTGAATAAAATATCAATTTTACTATGCTGTAAGAAATTTTGTGGTGAAAGTTTGTGACTATCTTGATTTGTAAGGACCCATGCCAACAAGAAGAAGGATAGCCTTGTGGTAGTTCATTAGAATTACTTAATCAGTGGGTTAATCAATGTAAACCAGTGCAATTTAATATAGCCAAGAAAGAGGCGAAAGTGTTCGCAAGTAGTGCAGGTTTGATACTTGCACACTGATCAGCTTGTTTTGTAAGTATTTATTTGGAATCATGACAGATATTCTATAGAGGCTAGTTTCTATAATTTGCTCAATTTCTCTGGAGACTCTTGTCAGTGCAAGGAATGTAATGCTCTGTGTGACATAAAACAAGCATGTATGTATTTCATATGCTAAAGGTATTTCAAAAAGGACTGACCCAGCTGAGCCTACTTCCTCTTTACCATTGCATGCAAATAATGAGTCACAGAGACTGCAGAATCTACTTCTTCTCAGATAGGATGCGCATAGACAAAACATTGCTGAAAGGTGAGAAAAAATTGATACTTCCCCAGCATTTTTTATTTTTGGTTATTTTTTACTTGTGACTGAAAATTTGAAATCTTTTGCTTCTTATCAGATCCTCGGCAATGCAGTCACATAGCTGTGCAGTAATAAAGGGGAGAAAGACACGTAAGAACAGGTGTGCTGAGGTTTTTGGAACTAGTTTGTTTGAAATTCCTGTTCAGAGGTGGATTTTGTCAGTAATCTTAATAGAAAAAAATGTCAGTTTTCCTTTTTTATTAAGCAAATACATTCAGCTGTGTTTTCCACACTTTGTAGTAGATGCAATGTGAATGTGCAAATTAATGATGTGTGCAAACAAACATACATATGCACAAAGTAGAGCTATTATTTGGTAGGCAGAAATGGCTGAAATGCCTCCTTATTTCACTATTTACAAGAAAAAGAGTGGACTACTGTTTCTGACTTTCTCTAACAACACAGGAAATAGTATTTTACACCATAAAACTGAAGAGAATCAACACTTCACTAAGGCGTGGCGTTACCAACATGGTACCTTGGGGAGTGGGAGAGCAAAACCCCAGGAATATGAATGGCAAAGAAGCTTTCTCCAAAGCTCCTCTGGCATGTCTTTTGTTTCATTTCCTTTCAAAGTCTTGCATTGGCTTTAGTTCATATGCTGCTTGTTATTAATGTCTTTGGTTTTCATGTGGAGAAGAAAAATGCTTTTAGACACTGTGTATGTGTTTTAAGTGGGTGTCACTACCAAACTTACTGTCAATAGCTGGTCTTACTTAATGGGCTATAAAGTGTCATGAGTAAGGGTTCTTAATTGAGACTGGAAAAATCCAAGGTAATTACCATAATAGGATGAAGATCTCAGAGACTAAAGATTTTAGAAGTCTCAGGAAATTTGGGACATATGTGTTTTGTCTGTAAGATTGTTCTATATACGATATGAAAAAATAGAAATGACAGGCATTTTGCAATGTACAGTAGCATTCATCATAGAAAGAATATATGCATTTGTTTGTCAGAAGCAACGAAGTAAAAATTGACATTTAATTGGAACCGACATAAAACGGCCTCATTAGTAGTACAAATAATACATGTGTGTAGCTTGGCTGTCAATAGGAACAAAACATATTTCCTCTGACAGATGTATTAGTCTCTCTTAAGATTCCTGTCAAGTTTTCAGTCAGGTTCACTCATTTAGAGAATGCTGCCTTTTTCCTTTCTTTTTAAATGAAATGTTGAAGTGTGAACGATGTGTGTTTCTAGGGTGCTGTGATAACGCCGACAATGGACCACACTATGTCAATGCAGCCAGCAAGCATGATGGGCCCTCTGACCCAACAGATGAACCACCTTTCCTTGGGCACAACGGGAACGGTAAGAACATATATTATACTATTTGCTTTCTGTATTGCAAAACATTCATTGCTTACTGAGTTTCTCAAGGTAATTTATTGCTCTCGGGTTTTCAGTGCTTCACCTTTTTGCCATTTTAATATTGCCATGGTTTACTTTGATTTTTCTCCATATCCAGAGATTTCTGGCCCTGTCTGAGCAAAGATATCAAAGTGCTTTTCATTACGATGGAAACGTAATATATGACACAAACAATATCTTCATATCGCTACGTCATGCAAACATGTTTTCAGATATGTTTCTAAAACAGTCATACAGTCAGCTTTAGGTATTATAGGACAAAAATGACGAAGTAGTATGACTAGTAAAACAGCAGGTCAACAGAATTCTACTCTGTACTTAGCAGGAATTATCTGTACTAATTTTCATGTAAATATTAGGTTTTTAATCAGAAATTTCTTTCATGTCAATCTAGAAAGTTTTATACCTCTAGGGAATGGGAGTTCTGGCTTCATGGTAGGATCCACTACTCACTTCTAAACCATAGCAGCCAGCTATGCTCCAGGCATCATGTAGCAGCCATCATTTGCTCCAGGCTCAGAAATGTGATTTTGGATCAAGGTCAGCTGTGTTTCCAGTATACTATATTTAAACATGCATATTTCAACAATTTTTTTCTCTTTAAGCTGTGTAAGTCAGATTCAAGTAATACCCCCAGAGTCAGAGAAAGGTAAAAAATACTCTCAATAAAAATTATTACAACTCTTTGAAAAGTACAAAAGCCTTCACAAAATAAGTGGTGGTTTGATATGTGAATGTGTGCACCCTGCATGCACATGAATATTTTTAAGAAAATGCAGGCATAAGCATTACACTTTTATGTCTTTATCACACATGCTCTTTACATAATACTTACTTGAAAGATCTATTATGTATTTAGAATTTTTTTCTTTTTCTCCAGTCTACTACTTGATACTAATCGATAGAGCATCTTTTTCCAACCTTTTTTAAAAATTGAATAGATACTGAGTAAAGTTGCATCTGTACAAGCTTATTTAGCCCCCTGTGTCCACTTAACCACTTAACTCCAGTTTCTTTCCCCCTTATTTAAAAAAACTCTGTTAAGATCTGAGACTTCTGGTTTTATTTCTGACAAAACTTAAAGATGATCGTTTATTGTTTATTCCTGTTATTTTAAATATTTAATTCAATAGTCAAAAGATGTAGGAGTTGCATCTCAAATCTAATATCAACATTTTTCCTCTCTGAAGACGTGAAGTTGCAGCAAGCACGGGGACTCGTGAGAATTTCTGCATGTGTAATTACTGCCTCTCAAAAGTGTGTTTAGAAATTAAGACAAGGAAATGGAAAATGGTTGTGCTGCTGGGCAGCTCCTATGAATTTTTCCTTCTATCTGTCATTTTAATTTCTACAACTCTTATGTCTTCTGTGATCGTTTTCTTGCAGTCTTAATGCTGTGAAAGTCCCAGGTAATGTTCTCTTGTGAGACTATTACAATGATTGTAGTAACAAATCATTTGGGGAGGCAGGGGACAGACTCTGAAAGGCAGTGGGTGATCTAGAGGGCGATAATAAGATCCTGAATTTATTTTACTGCAACTGAAAGAAAATATTTCCTTCCTTTTCCTAGCTCTTTACACAGTCTTATCTTTCAAAATCACAGCATTCCCTGATAACTTATGAAATACATTCAGAGTATATATACCATATAGATTTATGTTTAGTTTCTTTAAAACTCCTAACTCATTTACACAAAACTTAAAGGGCAAGAAAGAGTAAATGATTGATCACTGTTACAATATCCATAGGCTTTTCACAAATCTCAGATGACACCCTGTTTTATCACATATAGGATTTCTTTTTGGCAAAAACACCACCAGCACCATATTCAGTTAAATTCCTTATGCAAGCAGGATAATCATGGAGTTCATCAGGAATTCCTCCTGTCAGGAATTAAAGGAAGAGTGTCAGAATTTGGACTGCCGATAGCAGTTTTTTTGGATGTATCCATCCTGACTTAAAATTATATCTTCCAAATGTGTTCTGTTACCGAAAAACAATGTGAAGGGAATGGACAACCTATTTAGACATATGATTTATTTAGATATAATTTTACTTCATTTATTCTGAAGTCTGAATTTCAGTTCAGAGAGAAGCATTGAGCATAAAGCCTTGACAAATTGAACAGAGTCCAAACCATGCTCTTGTGAATACCTCAGCAGGACTAAGTTTTATGTGAGTTATAAGACAAAAACTATATGTTTATGTTCTGGATATATTTTTTAATTTTATCCTTAAAACTGTGCAAGAGGGTGCCATAAAGAGCCACTAGCTGTCATTCAAGAGACCAGGCAGATTTTTTGAAGCAAACAAATCAGAAAGTCACAAACAGTTCTGCTCAATGTTGGCTGTAATTGTCCCAGTTTAATTTAAAAGCTTGCAGTATGTAAAGTAGTTTGTTTTAAAAGGCTTTCATACGTTCACTTCCTTAGACAAACCATTTTGCTAATTAACATAACATATTTTTCAGCCAAAGCAGACCTCTGTGGTCACTTAAGTGCGAGTTGACTTCAAACCCACTTCCAAACCTGCCCAGTTCAGGATGAATGCTGGGTTTCTAAAACATTGGTTCAACAGAAAATCTATTATCTAGTGAGTAAGCTAGAGAAATAGCATAAGGGCCTATGCATGCCTCATGTCTTGTGGGAATTACTCTGCCTTCAGATGCTCTCTAAAAGATTAAAATACTATACCCAGGCTGGAGCCATTCCACAGGAGTGACCCTTCATGGAGAAGCACTCTTTAGCCCTTCAGTGAGGCAAATTACCTGTGTAAGAGTGGCCTCTGCCAATTCCTGCCTCAACACCAAAAATTGCACTTGAGTTTTGATCTCTTAGTCCTGAAGCACACTTTAAAGCTCATAGGAATTGGGGGGGCAGCTGTCTCCATCCCTGCCTGCACTTGAGTTTTTAGTCACCAGCCCCGGGAGGGTATTTCTCTCTTAATGTTGGCAGGGCTGCTTGCTTCCAGCTGGGACCATCCAATTCAGCAGCCAAAACAGAGCAGTTTTCCTACAGACACATTCACAGCCAGCTGCCTTTCCCTTGTGCTATGGGAAGCCTTCAGTAACTGGCTGCAGTAAGCACAGACCAGAAAGCACAAAGAATTTTGTTTAGGAAAGTTTTCTTTCTCTCCAGAACACCCAAAGAATGTGTATTTTATTTTATTTTTTTTAATATACTCATTTCTTATCTATTATTGAATTGTCTGCATAAAATCAGACATCTCTGCTATACTAAACACTCCTTAATCAGGAGGATGCACTAAGGCTATCAAGATGCCAGGGCAAGTGAAGACCCCAAATCCATCTTTACTTGATTGCACTGCCCACATCATGAAAACATACAGCTGCAGCAAATATTCTAGGCCAAAGGATAGTATAGGACACTGGGGAAGAGAGGAGTAATGATCTGCAGTTTGTGGCAAGTCGACCCTATGTTTCTGTGAGAGACTTTTGTACAGCATTTGCATCTCCCATTTACTGTGCCTTGTGCTTTGTCCCCCAAGAACATAATTCCTCTCTGTCCTTATGAAAATCAAATTCATTTTTGCTAGTGAAAATACAATTTATATTACTGATGAATTGAGAGGCAGGTGTGCTGCTCTGATCACCTCCTCTATCTGCTTGAAGTCTGGAGTTAAGCAGAGGGGTGGAATTTGGAATCTGCCGGACAAATTCTTTCTGCCATATTTATATGTATTTTTCATATTACCTCTTCACTCAAAAAGAGCAGAAGGCATTTATACTTGTGCACTGGCTTTGGGCAAGCATGTAAAGAAAATCTAAGCATAGATTTTGTTAAGATTACAGCAAAAAGGCAGTAAGTCTGAATATTCTGAGTATGGTGACAACCCACCCTCAGCTCCTACAATTGTATTAAAATAAAATTTTAATGCCAGGAAACATAATGTGAAGACAGACAACCAGTTTTAACATGGAAATTTTTCTTTTGTTTACTAGTTTAGTATCATTATTTATTACAGTAAGTCTTGTTTTTCCTATGTAATATTCATCTGCAATTAGGTCTGCTGTTAAAAAAGCTACCATAGAGGGAGAATAGAGTGATTGAGCCTGTAAGGGCAGCATTGAAAGAGCAGCATTAGTATGTGTTTAATAATGTATGGAGGCTGGAATTGTTCCATCATCAGCCTGTCATTCAAAATGTTTCTGATACAGCCATTGAACTGACATCTGTTTTGTAGTTTAATAAAGTTGTGAATGATGCCTGAGTGGATATAATACAAAAACCTTTAGAAATATAAAAAATGAGCAGTCAGATCGTTGTTTTCAGTCCCTGCTGCTTGGCTGCCTTTTACTGCAGCACTTCCACGTTTGGCCGTCAGCAGCAATAATCTGCCTCTTCAGTGGGAATAAGATTTGCTCTATTCTTTCTCCTCTGCTGGTCATTCCTGACTGAAGCTTTCTGTTCTACACTTTCTGGATTTGGGTTTCTCTCCCCTCCCTCCTGTTAGCATCCATTTCAGATACCGCTTGGGTTCCAGTGTCATCTAACAGATTGAGGCGACCATTGTTACTCGTTGTTGGCAGAGGGGTAATTCCAGCTTCTTTTTTTTCCTCTCTTTTGGAACTGCCTTACCGTAGTCTTGTTTCATCTTAAACCTTTGAGGCTCACACCAATGGGAGAGTAAGTAGAAGCCTGATTTTTACTAAAACTGCTAGCTCAACTGTCTGCTTAATTGTTCTTCACGCTTGCAGACAGTTCACTCAGCTTTCAGTTTCTAATGTAAAAACATAATAGGCGACTCTCCCTTGCACTTTTTAAAAAAACAAGCCAAAAACCCACTAAAAAAAAATTAATTGTTCTGGATACCTCTGCATTAAAAGTGCAGTCAGGTGGAAGAACTGCATTTATGTAATGTGGGATTCTATTGAAACTGCAAACCTCCCTAACTCAGCTTTCCTGGTTTATAGTATCACCAGTTATCTCTCACTGGAATAACAGGCTTGTTACGCAGGTACATCAGTCTAATCTTTCACTTTGTTGGTTCTTTTTGTTGCCAGTGGAGCTTGATGATATCTCCAGAACCCTTCAATGGAACAACAAGCTTTTTATAAGTTTTTTATCTTTTATTTCCTTTGGATACTGCATGGTCACCAGTGGTTTAAAATGTTACCTAAAGGCCTCAGCAGAATAACTGCTCTGTTAGATAGGGTAGGTTTTTTTCATGTTTAATCTGCAATTCTATTTGCACATACAACAGCTACACGGAGCTGAAACATCATTGCATTCCCCTGATGTTCAGATCCTTGTTCAAAAAGCACTCTGTTATTCTAATTGTATGTCAGAAGGTCCCTGGAGAGTTACAGGAGCAAAGTTTCTTTGCAGTCTTGTGCCTTTCATGTTATCAGGTGTTAATCTTAAAGCTCTTTTATTTTATTTATTGACTGACTGTTTCAGTTACTGTTTGTGTGGAAAATATGTGACTGAACCCCCTGCAAGTGGAATTACCTTAGTTCATGCTGCAACTAAAATCATCCTCATCCATTTACTCAGCCAAGGTCCCTGGCAAATGCAAGTGATTAACAACATGAAGCTGTCTGGGGCAGGAGGTCTGCTTAAGGAGAAACTATTCTTGTTGCAAAGAAGAACAACATAAGCTCCCTTGAGATTTATAAAAACCAAATAGCTCTTCCTGCACCTTTCTTCCCAAACAGCCTTTTGAAAGGCAGCTCCAATCTGCCTGATTCATAATTTGAGATAACAAAGGGGCACTCAGTGCAATGGAAAAGCACCAGATTCCAAGCAGTCAACAAGGAACAAATAACTTTTTGATGCATTTAATCAATTCGCAGAATCCACTGCCACTAAGTATTATTGAGACAAATAGGTTAGTAATCTTAAAAAATAGATTTGACATTTCTATAAGGAAACATTTGCAGGTGCAGCAGTATGGTGGAAAAAATCTTAACTTGACAGTATAGGCGAAACACCTGCCAGGGTGAACAAGGAAAGCTGGGATCTTTTCCCTTTTTGGGCCATCCTGAAATCCCACAGATTCTTGCAGGAACTGGGCTGATCAGCCGTTGTGTAGAGGAGGGTCTTTATATCAGCTGTCTCAGCAGCGGTTTCAGTCTATATTTGATCATAGCTGTCGTTAGATCATATTTTTTAATTAATAAGAGTTTATAAATTTCAATTTCTGTAGTGTTCTTCTTTTGAATTCAGCTTTACATTCCCACCATTTGTTGGCAGTGTCTTACTGTTTGCCTTTATGTGTAATTTGTGCCTACCTTTGAAGCCACTGCCTGACACAGGCAGAGAAAGGGGAATGTAAAATGCGAATAAACGCCGATGGAAGGAATTCCTTTTTTGGTTCAAGCAGCCCTTCGTACGAGCCCAGTGTCAGTAGCTTTTATAGTGTGTTAAATTTTACCTTCACATGACACTTCCGCAAATGGAAAGTGCTTTTGTTGAGGACTCCTTGCCTCTCTTTGAGGTATCAGCTACCGACTCAAAGCGACAATAGCCCAGATTCCCTTTCAGAGAAGCACTCAACTCCCTGGTTGTGGTGATAATATGTTAAATTAACACAAAACAACAGTGATGGATCAGCAAAGCAAAAAGTATCAGCCAGAAAAGCCGTAACTGTAGAACTTCATTTTCATCATCAGACAAATGTCATTCATATAATTAATTTGCAGCTTGCATCATGTATCTGTGAACTGGAATATTTAGAGTCTTGTTTCTCATATATTTTCTTACATATGACTGCTGTAGTTCTATTTTGTGGTTTCTGGAAGTGCTACTGGAAGGACATTGAAGGACAATAGTAATGTAGTTCAAAGCCACTTCTTTCAACGCATGTTTGCTATTTAATGATAGCCATGCACTTCATGTAAAATGAACTTCTGTATTTTGGAATAATGAATAGAAACCAAAAGCCATAAAATTAATAGTATCTGACATACAGTTAGTGGTCTACAGCATAACCTCCCCCAAAAGGCTTACCTTTATTTATATGCCCAGAAATTTGTTTTATGTTTGCTAGAGATGAACCAAGATTGCAAACTCATTTTTCGAGCTACTCATTTTTCTAGATCATTCCCCTAAAAACTTTGAATGTTAAGAGGGAAAAAGTGTATGTTCATGCATATTCATGTTAAATTGTGCAAATAACAAGGCAGGTTTAGGGGAGAGAAGGTTCATTTAGTTTGAGTTGGCTTGGCTTTAGTGATTTGTGTAAGATTTAGCTGAAAGAGGCTCGTTAGCAGAGCGGGAGGTAGAAAAGAGGAACAAATAATAGGTTAAAAAAAGCTGTAAATAATTCTGGGTTTGAAACATCCTGCCACACCTACATCTGACAAACTCAATAAAAGGTGGAAACCGAAAGTACTCTAAATTTTAGGTCTGTCATCTGTATTTTCTTGATGTCTTCCTTTTTTGTAAATGTTTTCCATTCTGTAATCAAGAACATATCTCTTTGTCTTATTAGAATGAACCCTTTTTTTTTATTATCCTGACTGTGTTTAAAGTAGACTCCAGTGATTCTGACATAAATTATGAATACAGCTTTCCACAGAAGTAATGAATCCAAGTCATAATGGTGCAGACAAACTCTAGGGGGTTCTGTAACACAAGACAAGTTTGAGATCTTAGAGAGGTGAGGGGCTTTTTTCAAAACCGTGAAAAGCAACAAATGTCTCCCAGAGTTGGTGCTTCCACAGCTCTTCTCTGCCAAGAGCTGGGAAACAAGTCCTGTGATATGTCTTCACATGTTACAAGTGCATGCAAGCACAGCAAGAAGTCATGAAATCCTTGAAGGGGCTGTATCTTTAATGGAAAAGAACAACATGATATGTTATACGGAAGAACGACTACTGTCTACTAAGCACCCTTGCAGTCCTTCACACAATACCAGTTCTGTCTAAGTTGAAGTACTTGAATTGTATCAACTTCAATCACAAATGCCATAAACTTTAGCTGAAAGAAAAGGGCGTGAAGGTGATAAACAGTAGCTTGTAATACAGTGTAGGTATGTGAAGGGCATCAATGGAAAGGAGGAAATGGTTGTAATGGTGCCAACAATATAAATTAGGATATGAAGGTGAAATAGTGAAAGCATAAGTTGAATGTCTTGCAGAAATTGCTAATATATTGAGAGCTAGACTACTGTTTGAAATTAACCATGAAAGGTCACTGTTTGGGACATCTAGAACTCAACTGGGCCAAACACCTTAAAATCTGCAGTAGGGACTTTCAGATGTTGACGCAAAAACAGACCAATGGTCCAACAGCCTTTTTCATGTTCAACCTCTGTTTTTCATTGCAAAGAAATATTGTTATTTCAATTCAAAACAGGTAATATAATTTAATCTTTATTTTCTATTCATTTAAGTAATGAGAATTCAGGAAATCATAAAAACTTCTAAAAATGATTGCTGAGCATGCTGTACCAAGACTCAGAAAAGTGCTATACATGCAAATAATATTTATGATGTCTGCATTTTGCACAGTCAAAGAGTAAACATATGTTGCAAGTGACCATTCACAGTATTCACTTACTTACAAAAAAAATTTGGGTTCAAGAGTTAAGATTGACTTATTTCAGTATGTGTGGATTAGTAACTATAATGCTTGCTTTTGCCTTTATTTTTTTTTCAGTGGGATGGGTACATTTTGCTAAGCAAAACGTTTCTACTCAGAACAGCAACCTTTGAATTACATTCCCAGTGTTTTCTCATAGGGAAAACTACACTTCCAGGAGTACTGGGACTTCAAAGAGACACTACATTATAGATGCTGCAGTGTTTCTGGGGCTGACATGTTGCCACATTATTGAAAATGCACACAATGGAGTTGAAAGTTAATTTAATTTTAAGGATGTTCAGTACGTTTCATACTGTAATCGCAGTGACAGAAATAACATTGCCTGTGTGTTGGGCAAGGGCCTGGGCCTGCAGATGCTTGCAAAAATAATATTCCATTGCATTTCACCTCCTTTTCCCACAGTGTATCCCACTGAACTTCAGTGCACAGTGCATTTCACAGTTAATCTTCATGTCTTATCAGATGTTTGGCAAGCTGATAACCCAAAGGTTTAAACTTTCTCTAAGATAAGTTGCCAGTACTTTTGAGGTATCTTTCTTATTTTGACCCGAAAAGAGCAGCCTGTTCAGGGTTAACTCATTTGTAAAGCAAGGTTAAATGAAGGAACTAAAGTTAGTCTTCATACACTGTAAGACACTGGGATCCTGGCTATACAGTGATTTCAGCCTGAAGTTCTCAAAAAAAAGGGCAAGCTTTGTTCAAATGATTTACAATTCCATAGGGAGCTGCTGATGGCAATAACCTCTGTGCCCTCACATGGTATTTTATTATTGTATTGTGTGGTTCTGTGTCAGTGCTACGGAGCTATAGAATCCTCTTGCTCCTAAAAGACTCAATTTGGGAGAAGAGTTCTGCTATAACTAATGTTTACTATGAAACAGCTCAGTCAGCACATTTCATTAAACTGTAACAAGGAGTTTGAGAGCAGCTGCATTGAGTGAATTTGGGAGTTTGCTGAACTGAGTTGTTTTTCTAGCAAGGTAAATGAACTGTTGAACACGGCAGATTTCTACTGTGTGGCAGATGAGAGCTGCATCACGTTTGGATGGGTCCAGGGAGCAATTGTATGTCAAAAAGGCAAATCTTTTTCCAGTCCCGTGGAGGACTGCTCTACCCTTTGGGATTCATTATGGCTTTCAAATGTGATGGGCACACCTGTATGCTACTGATTTTGCCCTTTTAATTTTAGCATTGTAATACAGCAACAGCCAGTTTCTTAAGAGTTTAGTATCTAAATGTACATATTATTGTGCATTTGCCAGCCTCAACTCCCTGTTTTCCTGTGCTGAGTGTGTTTTTCTTGAGTGTTTCCCTCAAATCAGTATAATATTTCTATGATGCAGACTGATTTCACTGATAAACTTCATGCTGTTTGTTTTCTCTGGCCTGCCATCCACAGTTGTAAGAGGGGTTTGCAGTATAGACCAAAAGATGCTATGACTGACTTTTGGTTTCAACCACTAAGTCACCTGACTATTCACTTCCTCAAGTACGGATATAACCCTCATTCTGCTCTGCTGCCAGCCCTTCCTACATTGGCGCTGAGCTAAAAAATGGGTTGTATTTGTTCTCTTTACAATGACCATTTTTGCCAGTGCTAGTCAAAATGACAAAAATCATAGTGTGACAAAAATATAATAACAAGGTAAAGTGAGTATTGGGCAATAATGGTATTCCCACCCATGGCCTTGCCTATACGCACAGAATCTAAATTGGTGCTCAAAATTTTAGTAGCCAAATGTAATTTTCTAGCAAAAACTATTTTGCTGCCTTTCTTTTAACATGCAGGTTTTCCTAACTAGCTATTAGTAGAGCTGATTATCTTCCTGTGAAGATAATGGACTTTTCTCAGAAATCTTGGTTTTCTGGTAATAAAAGGTTGCTTCATCAAGGTGGCCATAATTTGGTTAATTGTATTTTATTTTAATTGAGGTTTTCTTTTTTCCTTTACACCTTCTAGCCAAATTGTTACATTACACAAAGTTTATTTATAACTTAAAAATATAAGTAGCAACAACTTCAAATCTCCTTGATGTTTTATGGGAAATATGGAAACAGTAGAAACAAATTCCATTCAGTGTATGGACAGTGGCTGAATAAAGAGGTTTCTTTATTTTATTTGTATAGCTTGTGCCTGAACTATTGAGAGCAAAAGACCACTGACCTTCCTGAAATTTCTATCATTTGTTTAAAATTGAGTGTAAGAGAATTGGAAATCAAAATGATTGATGAAAAAATTTAAAGTAATTAACCTGCAACAGAAGGCAAAGAAAAGAGCAATACATTTCAAGGCTTATAAATCCATTTTTCCTTTTCATTCATTTCTGTAAAATGTCATGATCAGCATTATATTTTCTTGGCTTTACTCCTTACCTCTTCAGTGTGCCTAGCACTGAAAGTTACTTGCTTCTCTCAGAATAATCTGTAACAACCAGTCCTGTATAATAATGATGAAAAAGAGTCTAAACTGGAAGTTTGCAAACAACTCAGTGTTCTAAACTGCCATGCCAAAATACATGATGAATGTCAAATACATTTTGGTATTTATATTTCCTTAAGTTCACTAGCAGTACGGACAGCTGTGTCTTGGTGGTTGTATTTAATGGTTTTAATCTCACTCTGTTTCCATCTTCATGCTATGTGTAGTCTTTCTTATGATCCTTCATAACAAGCAAAAAATCCCAATCCTGAGGCTAGGGTGACAGTTAAGCAGATGCTGTTTCAGTTCACAATTACAATTCCTTCAAGGCTATTAGGGAATATTATGGCTGGCCAGGCCAGCAGCCCACCCTCCTCCTCCATCCTGAGATTAAATTCACTGTCTCTGACATCAGCCATTAAAGTGAGAGGAATCTGCAAATGCCGTTATTCAGTTTCAGGAATAACAAGTATTACACTTTCTAATGTGAACTCTGCTAATTTGTATTTTAGGAGTACGTCTTGGGAGTTTGGTATAACACTCATATGTCAGCAGCAATCCTTCTTTGTAAGGTGAATCATGCAAAGTCTGATGGTTTTAAAGGTGTTGATATAAATTTATTTGATAGAAAAATGGCCATTTTGTCATCTCTGTCATATTCTTGGACAAGAAAATGTGTCGTGGAGTTAAGACTTTCTCCATTGCAAATATTTGCACAGCATTTGCTCTTTTGGGGGGTTTTTGTTGTTGTTGTTGTTGGGGTTTTTTGAGTTTAAAAGGGAAGTAGAAAGGGAGCATTTTACTGATCCATGAGCACCAATGCAAAATGAAAATGTCTGAGCTTTCCAGTCAGACCATGCGCCAAAGCCAGAATTGCATCAAAAAAACCAGAAAGGACAGACTAGCCTAGAAATAGATACTCTGCAAGATCCTCCTGAGACAAACAATTTGCTGACTGGGCTGCAGCATTTGAAGAGGCCAGGCTGTTTCTCCCCATCCTGCTTACTTGCCTGTACAGGCTGAGGTGCATTCGTGCAGCATTTATTCCTTTTCACGTCAGTGGAGCACAGGGGTCAGAAAAGTTCACTGAAAGGGCCTGTGTAGAGGTTTTTTTAAATATACGCTTGTAAGGAAAGCTAAAGATGATTGAATTTTAGTTTGATAGCTTGTAAAATGGCTTTGTCAGCCATGATTCTTATTTTTTCCAACACTGTACGTGACATCCTTTGTCATCAATGCCATTTAAGAGAATACATCTCCCAACATTGCCTTCTGATGAAAGGAAGGGTTGAAGATATTTTCCAGATTCACAGTCCCAGTGTTTCTTGTGACTACTTTTTTAAGGCAGATGGGGAAAAGTGTTCAAGCCTTTTCTTCTATTCCCAGGTGGATCTACCTGAAGCATTCCCAAGTATCTATAAAGAAGCAGTGGTGTTCCATGGAGGAAAGCTAGATACCCTAGTACAGACTTGGGAGAGTGCATGAGACAGTTTATCCTACTGGCCTTATCACTTGTTACAGTTTTGCAGTCATTGACAGTAATATTTCATTAATCTGGAATACTGTTTGAGACGATGTAGTTTGTTTGAATTTTTGTCAGTTTTAACACTCAGCAGTGATTTATAATATTCCGTGAAAGTAATATATTATTAAAAATATGTCTACAGCTCTGACTGTGCATCATGATACATTTGAAGGATCTTGTCTGCTCCTAGAACACCCATCTCCAAGTTCTATTAATTTAATTTGCTGTTTGGAGCATGGATTCTGTAGTGTTTTCAAGCTGTAACTATACAGACATTGAATAAAGAATCAAAAAATGTCTCTGGACTTTGTACTTCAATCAAGTGTAATTTTTAAAAAGTTTTATGCCATCAGGATTAAACATGTAGAAATTGCAGGTAGAAACATCTTAGCAGATACTCCAGAGTATCCTTCTGCAAACTGAGCGTCAGTACATTTTTGTTAGATCTCCTTTACGATGAGTAGCTCACTGTATTGATGTCTACAGCATTTCCATTCTTTTAAATGTGCACCAACGCAAAACATTGCTGAAGGCCAGTCATGACTGAGGCTTTTCTCTTTTCCTTTTTCCCTTTTCCCCACCTTGTCTTTCCTTATCTTCAGTTTGCCTTTGGGCCAAGACTTACCCACATTTTTGAGCTGGACGGAAAGTTTCACAACCCCTCGTTCCCTGGGTGTGCTACCGCCCCAGGGAAGTGTGTAACTTGTCAACCTGGTTGTATGGTAATGCTTGTGAGGGACACAGTAATACATTGCCTGGATGAGAGCTTACAGTGCGCTGAGAAATAGGACAGTACCTCTGCCCTTGATCAGGCTTTCCATTTGAAAGTTTTCATTTTGGTAATTACATCCTTCCCGGATAGTAGCCATAGTCATTGATCATCCTAATATCATTATAACTGATTCCCATAAGTCACCTTTTAAAGACACTTTCTGTGGATGCTTTCCCCCCTATATCTTCTTCCTCTGCAGTCACAGGATAAGACTTTTTCTTTCTACCTTTCATCTGATTGATTAGAAATGCCACATACTTCCTTTACGTATGACCTGGTAATATACACATCACATTTCTTCCCTCGGGATCTTAATCAGAACAAGTAATGGCCTTTCGCTTTTCTCATTAGCAAAATGGAAAAACACCATACCCCGTCCATTAGAAATACAGCATTGTAATATGAATTTATAGAAAAGTGGCTGCGTGCCAGCAGTCATGGAGCAAATTTACCTTAAAGGATTTTCAGAGAGAAAAAAGAAAAAATCACTCTTTCAGTCTGGCAAGCAAATGTTTTGAGCTGTAACTTATCATGCCTGTCTGTCAGGCATTTTGTGGTTGCTCCTAAAGTACTGTTTGGACAGCTCTGTCATATAAAGGGCATTCATAAGGAGAAAATACCAGTGTTTGTGTATATACTAATGTCTTCCCCAATGTTGATTTCCTTCCTGGATTATCCTCCTCATTCTGTCATCTCCTATCAGAATTGGAGGGAGGGGAGGAAGTTTGGAAGATCTTGTTATGTTTTGCTTTGCTTTTAATTTTTCACAGAACGTGCTAACCTGAAAAAATGTAACAAGAACAACCATTACACCATACTCATCTATCAAGCTTTTACCTGAGACTGTTGCTATGCTTTTTCTTATCCCTATCTATTCACAATCAGTACACTGAGATGGAGGACAAGACTGAAGAAGACTGGGTCTTCCCCACTGAAGTGAATTGTTTTCACTTGGCTTGGCCCTAACTATTATTAAAAATCTTAAAAGTGCTTATACTGTCCAGGACTGTAAGAGGGTGTTTTATAATTGTATGTAATTTGAATGTACATGAGCCGACTTTGCCTCCTCTCGAAATAGTGAAGGAATACAAAGGACAGCCTTAGAATGCTGCTATTCTACTAGTCGTAAAACACCTCAGTGAAATAATGTGAAAGACCTGAAGTAGTCAAAAATGGGCGACACTCTAAAGGAACCAGTTGCACTCTGTCAGTAGGGCATTGGCATTGATTTAAGAGGACTTTTTCAGTGTAAGAATTTCAAGGGTTTGTGGAAATGGGTAAAAAAGAAGGCCTCACAAAAATGCTTACTATTGCCATCTTCCCTGCCATGTAAGCAAAACTAATGATCACGTAAATATATTTGAAGATTTTAACAGACCAATTTATATGCTAATGAGAAGCAATATTTTGTACTGCATTATTTTAAACCTTAGTACTTTAAATGTCTTGAAGTTGCCACCAGCCATTAAAGGTTAGTATTCTCTGTTATCCACATCCTTTCCAAATATAAACATGGCTGATCCTTTTGCTCAAGTTGGTTACTGATAGAAAGAAGGGCTCGCTGAACAACATCCATGGTTTCCAGTTTGTGGGAAATTCATCTTACAAAATTTGGTTTCATTCTGATTCATCATTGAAAACTCAAAACAGAAAGATTCTCCCATGAGCCAGAAATTCCAAACAAAAAATATTTTTCTGAAACAATGGCTCATTGTGCTTCCAATACTGAACATACTCCAAAAGATCTTGACAGCTGCCAACTGTTTAAACATCCCTCTCGGTTGCTGTGCTGCTCCATGTCAGGTTTCAGACAGTAGCTGCAAAGCACTCCTAGGATTTCATGTTCTAGAGCAGCCTCCCCATGTCCGATGCTTTGGGAAGGCTTCCAGGTCTCCTTACAGGTCTGCTTGTTGAGAACTGGATTAGTCCAGGGAGCCAAGTCAGGAAATCCCAGGAATGTTGCTTTGGGCAAGCAACTTGGTGGGATTTTCCTGGAAGAAAACCAGGGCACCAACTCGAAGGCTGAACAGGGACTGCTGGTTCTTGGATGTGCAGGAAGAGGCAAGGATGTCCTAGAGCTTCACTCAAGACCCAGATGGAAGTGGGGCTCTGTGTTGAGCAGCCTGAAAGCCCCAGGTGCATATCTTGCAGGGTATGTGGCCATGCACTCCTGGCAGCAGTCTGATTTTCCTTGTATCCTTAAGCATAAGGGTCCAGCATTTCCCAGAGGGAATGTGTTTGCCCCTACGTAAGCCTGGACTTGCATGTTCACGTGACATCAGTACAGGAAAGCCAGGCATCCCTAGTGCCACAGTTAGCTTTCAGTGTAAACCCCAACAGGAAACAGGTGATGTCTGCAAGGTATTTTGTGCTCACTGAATTGGCAAGTTTTCCATTTCTGGATGCAGGGTACTTGTGGACAGCTGGTTTTTATGAATTTTTGGGGTGGTATCCTTTGGTTTCCTTCATCCATACAGTATGGACATTTGCATACAGTAGTCTGCTTCTCTTTAGACTCTTCAAATTCGTGGAGATTTAGTAGCCTCTGGAAGACATGTTTACCTCTAGAAAGCAATTATTTGGTCATATAAATGAATATGTTATTAATAGCAATTTAATGTGCTCGTGTGTTGGGAGTTTCGCTGACACGTTATTTACTTATGTTGAAAATTTTGAAATGTACATATCAGTCTTACTAGCAGCCATTCATCAGGGACTAATTGAAAGAATTGTATTCAGACAGAAATTCCTAAGAATTTCCAACAGAGCAGGTGCATAGGGAATTTTTATGTCAGTAGAAGCAGTTATAATTCTGCTTCATCACCCCTCTATTCTTCAGTATACACGCCCTGAAAGAAGAATATAAATGTGACAATCTCAGTGATTACTGACCCTGGCTGACCAAGACAGTGCAGTATATTCTTTTGTTATGATACAGTCACTATACCCTGGCTTTATATAGGGTGCTGCAGACAGGATATATATTACGTAGTAAATCATGCACTAACCCATACTCAATAGCTTGCCCCAGAGATCTAATAATGTACATTCACAGAACAGGTATACAGCGGGTATTAGAACAAAATAAAAAATGCCCCTTTTGTAGAGAAGTGTGTAAGAACTGAAGAATTAAGAATTGAAGGTACAACAAATCACCAGTCTTGGTCTTCGTTTTAAGCACAGAAGTCTTGCTTTCTTGCAAATGTATCCATCAACCACATGGTATTTGGGTTATGCAAAAAAGTAGTTTTCACGTCTTGAGGATATTCGTTTATGTGAAAGCATAAATTTCTGTGCAGCTTCCATGAATCCCTGCTTACAGTGGAGGCTTTGTCACAAGACAAGAGTGAAAATATCATGGGCTTAGGTTGGCTGACATGGACTACAAGGATCATTGGCATCCTGAGGTCAAGTTCCATAGCTGTCTATAAACTTATATATATAATATGGAATGATAGAATTAACCAGAACAATTTTTTATAATGAAGTATTCCTATAAGAAGTTTGACTTGACATTAATGAAAGATATAATCAAAATGGGAACTTAATTTTTACATCCTGATGGATTTTCCTCCATTTTTTCTTTTTAGACACTGTTGAGATATCTGTAAGTGGTTTGAGACTTTCAGCAAGTTCGTTCGTAATGCCAGGCTTTAGACTTTAAAACGTGGTTAAAATGAAAGAGCCATTTTTTTATTCATCTGTTTCTATAGACGTTTCTGTAGTGCTGTTTGCATTTACTGCAGTTTCTACAAACCTGGGATTTTGTGTGCTAGTGAGAGTGTGGTGCACAGCTATATGTGGTGATCTGACGGTTCTCATATTTGTTTACTCTAAATAGTCTTTATCTGATTAGTCCTGATCACTTTGCTTTAGTAGCAGGCCTGAATTTTGGAAATAAAGAAAAGACCTGTTATTTGGGGTGGGGATTAGCTCCTATGCACTGTTATACCTTTGCATTACTCTGATTTCCAAGTGTAGGGATTTCTAAAGGATGCTTAGAACTCCTGAAGAGAAAAAGGAGATTAGTTTGTAAATATAGTTCTTGAAGTTATTATTCTCTCTGCCTTCGCTTAACTTGCTCAGAGAGTTAGGTAACATCTCATTAGGAAGGTTGAAAGGGAAGTGGTAGCCAGTGTTCCTAAATACATTTGTATTACTGAGCAGCAGGGAAGGAAGGTTAAATCTTGTAAAGATTTCTATTCTATGCCTGAACAATGAGTGCAGTGGCCCAGTGATGGTATTCTGTTGAATGACAGTGCTGTTCTTGATAGGGCTATGGTAATTGTGCAGTAAAATTGCATTATATCATTATATTTTAGGCCAGTATGATAATTATTAGCAAAAATATCGTAACATATGCAAAAAATCCATATCTTTTATTCTCACATTCTTTAATTGGAAAAAACTAAGATTAATAACAGCCATTAAATAATTACAGGATTGAGCTGGAAAATGAGAATGCGTCTGGGTAGCAAAAGATATTTGAAGTTTAAAGTGAAAAATGTGGTGGCTAGATATTGTATTTTATTGAACCACCACTGGTGCTCATGAACTAGATGGTCCTTTTCTCTTCCTGAGTTCCTACCTCTCCATGCCAGACTATGGGATAAGAGGACACAGCAAGACAATGTTCTTTTCTATTGGAGAACAGGGTATTTTCAAATAAGAAGGTGGAACCAGGGACAAAAAAGCAGCTATTTTGTTCTATATTTCATTAAAGTTATGACCACTTCACAATGGTCAAAGAGAGATGCAATTTTTTTTTCTTTACAGGGAAAGAGATTTGAAAGTGGTAGGGCAGGTTTCCTTGGGGCAGGGGGGTGGGGAAAAGGTGATAAAAATAAATCCAGCCAACAGTCTTATTTCCTTCAGTTTTCCAGCAATGCGAATGTTTTCACATAATTCTGTTAGTGATGCAGTGTCTAGACTTCTCAGATGGCTTATAAAAACCCCCACAAACAAACCCTGGCGTTAATTCTGAGAATCCTAAAGACTAAGTCATTATCATTGTGCTATAACTCATGCAGTGATAGGAAACCACAAATAGTCACTGAAGACCAGACTCTGGAATCCTTGCTCTAACACATGGGTTAGCATTTACTCACATAAGACATCCCATTTAATCTCCCTTCAGCAGGCTGCCGCAGTGTAAATGCTTACCAGTTTATGCTGGTACAAGGCTTCTGCAGTTTGTCTCTCACCTTGACTGAAAAGGCTCTGTGCCTTCTCAGGAGCATGGAGGTTAATGAAATACGGAAAGTGATCTTCAGTTCTTGCAATAGATATATAAAAGCAAAGTGAAACACCAGAAGGCAGCATTTGCACATTGATTTTATAAAAGGCCTTTTCTTTAACATTTCTTCCTTGCTCATTGCCGCCTTTTAAGCCTACTAAGTATTTTTCAAGGTTTCCAAGCAAGCTTACATGTTAATGTCTCATTTTGTAAATTCTTTCTAATTTTCTTTATACCAGGAAACTGATTCACACTGATCAGGTTATGAACTGTTACCACTGTATAATCTCACAGTACTCATAGTGACCAAGAGAGTTAAAGTGTATCCAGTAAAGTATATTCTATTCACAGCGGTATTATTTTGTAGGCAAATGGGCTTATACATAGAACTGTACTTCAGGGTGTTTTCTTCAACTTTCTGTTAATAAAGACCTTCAGAATTTAAACAAAGTTTGTGGCCAAAGTCTTCTGGTGGTGTAAATGAAATTGTTTGGTCTTGCAAGAGGCATTTCCTCTTTCAGGCACTGTTTTGGTTGAAATTCAGTGACTAAGATCTCATGTTCTTAGAAGAGGTGTTTGCAGTGTACCTCAGCTGTTAGACACTTGCCTGCCTCTGTATTAACCTGGGCCCAAGAAAGGCAGGCCAGAGGCTTAGTAGGGCAAATGAATAAATGGATATTACTTGTGCTATTGTCTCAATATAAAAGTTCCCATAAAATTCCTGCAGGTCACTCTGCTCTACCTTTGATGGATAAAACATGCTATCCTACTGCAACATGCTCACTCACTCTGCCTGGTGCAGGCAGCTGCCTTCCCCCTATTTTTTCCTTCCCAATGTCTGCCACCTTTATGGGTTTAGTGTTTGCTGCAGGCTTAAGATGAAACTTGCTGGAGCCAGGCTGGCATACCCCACTGTTTGATCCTTCTTGAAGTGTCATTTTGTTCCCTCAACCCACCTCCTCATTCATTTGTTACCTCCTTTCATTTAAGTCTTTGTAGTCAGAGAGGGTAATAATCTGAAGAAAGAGCAGAGCTGTAAGTGTATATTACTACTCTCTCATTTTCTACCTATATATTTTTTCACATATTTAAGCAGTTTCAGAAAGGTAAAACCAAAAATTACACTGGACAAGGTGTAAGTAGAATTGTAATATGTAGGCTATATTGATGCCCTGGTAAGTGCAGTCTGAATTAAGCAGGCATTGTAAAACATGCATTATATTATAATACTGCACATCCTCAGTGCTTAGAACACCCATTCTATATACTGTATGAAGAAATTAACAGTTTACAAATAAATCAAGAGTGCCACCAGCAATGTCTCTTTTGTCAATCTGTAGTAGAAATTATCAGCTTTTAAAGGATCGAAGGGCCAAAAAACCTCCCTTATACTCTCCAGATCTATCATCCGTGTGTGCAGAGTCACTATTCATTTTACTGTCAGAAATAAGCAGCTTCTACTTTTAGACCCACAAAGTCTGTCCAGTTGTGGAACAACGAGCAGTGTTTTCTTCTGCCTTGAACAGTCTTTGTTGAATGACCGATCACATTACAGCTCTAGAATTTTTTATCCTGATGAAAACATATGACAAAGAAAGAATGGATTTGAATTTTTCAGATTCTCTCATTTCAGTTCTTGCAATACTAATATTTAGTGGAATTTGCTGGGTAGTGCTAAGCTGAGCATGTGAGTCATGCTGTCTCTCTTTAACACGTACATGTGGATAAAGAACTTTAGCAAGTGTGGTTCATAGAGAAAAATCTCAGTGATGGTCTTCTAACATAGATGTCTTCTTTGTTTGCCATCTGCCTACTTCCAATTTATGTTAGTTTCTTGAGGGAGATGGGAAGCCATATGTAGACTATGTACATCTACAGGACCTTGGTCCCCATGGAGCTGCAGAGTCTCTCAGCTAAGGGATGATCTTAGAGCAGAATCTTCATCCTGGGTAGTTCTGAGCAGGATAGATATAAAATGTTTAACTTCTGAATCTCACAATTCTTTCTGAAGCTCTTTTCCACCTCCCAGCATGGTCAGCCCTTATTCCAACACATCTGGAGCATACTGTTTTACAGAATAGCTAGGTGAAGTGTCTGCGGGAGCTGGGGAGAGGCACAGACTCCAGTGGGCTCAGTGCATGCTGGATATGGAAGCTACTGAAAAGCAGTGTTCAGGAAGCTTTCTGCTAAAAAAACAACAGTTAATATTCATGACAAGAAATTCAACTCCTGCAATACTCAAAGCCATTGATGTATTGACACTGACATTGTGCCTTAGCACTATGTAATCTTTAATGTATTTATCCTGTGGGATCAGAGAATTAGGATTATGTAGTGAATAAAGGAAATACATGCAAACTTGATTGAGCTAATGTCAGTTATAACAAAAATTAATCTGTCCTCCTTTTTCATTAGTAAACAAACTAAACTAAAGCAGCTTCTCAATGCTAGGCTTCCCATGGTGAAAACAAATCCAGCCCAGCACACACTCCTGAATTCATGTGGTCTCAGCTGGGACTCCTTGTGTCTGTGAGGGGACTTTAGATACTTAAGACCAATTGTGTCTCTGAGAACTAAACCGTAGTTGTCCTTTATAGTTTTGTAAAGTTTTTTACAGAGCCTCAATGGATCTTTAACTAAGAGTCTGGAGACTGAGAATCAGTTCCAAGCCCCTAAAATGTGTTCAATTGTTGACGCGGCTACTCTTTCCTGAAATGATGAGAGTATCTTTACATTCATAAAGATAAATACATCAATATGTTTGGATATTCCATTGAAAGGCACAATGTATGTACCTGTAATATAGACCAGTCTGCTGCAGTGTGTTCAAGGGCCAGCTGTTAAACAGCAGTACTCTGTAGGATTGAGCCTTGGGTAACTTTTACTAACACGAAATTCTTTGCCACAAAAACTGTCATTTCATTTATGCCATTGGTGGAACTGATTAGGGCCGCATCATTTGTTTTAATTGTAGAGCTCTAAATGGTTTAACCAAAAGGTTGAACCACCATTACAGTGGACGTGACATGCAGAATTTTATGTATATGGAAGAAGTCACATTCCTACAGTTCTTCAGGGAGTCTGGCAAGAAACGAGGTGGCTTTGGTCTCCAGCACTGTAAAACACCTGCTATTTGGCTGAATTCAGTTAAAAGTCATGCAAAAAAATTAAACCTGGAGAGTATGGGGAGGTAGGTGTGTCTGGAAAGACCAGGGCACGCAGTTTTCCCTAGAGATTGAGTAGCAGTGAAGGAAGCAATACAAAGTAGTCTGGCAAGTAAGATCGTAATCTGTCTCAAGAGGAAAACAATAACACTAGAAGTAAGAAACTGCATGGCTACTGAGAACAGTGCTTGCAGAGTCAGCAAAGGCAACAGTTAATTCCAGGACAGTTTCAATTGTACTGCTACAGACCTCAGTGCCAAAGCATTTTGCAAAAAAGTGGTTTGGTCTGGATTAAAAGGCAATTGAATCATTTTATATTTGTGCATTAAAATTTATGCGTTTGTGTGCAAGATAAGAGACTGGCAGACAAGCGCATGTTGTGAGAGTCTGAACGCTGGTCTTCTGTGGGGTTCAAGGAAGAACTTGGAGAAAGTCCAAGTTGAATGAGGCTGCTTTATTCCTTAAATTACCACTTTTAACTAAAATCTATATATATTGGTCCAAGTGAAGCTAGCCTGTGTAGGTGTTTAAAAACGTTGTAGGTCTTTGCAGGACTAGAATGAGTACTTCAGGTTAATGTTAAATATTGACACATTTAGAACAATGCTACACAGCAGATGTCATCCCAACATGTGACGGCAACATTACAAAGCAGAACGAATGGAGCGGAAGCAGCTCTGGAACACCCTGCTGTCACATTCTCATTAGCTCCTAATCTGTAAGGCTGGAGAATAGCCCAACTGTACTGAGTACAATAGAGGTTGGTTGGCCTAATGTCTTTGGTGGGTTAGCATTCATAAAAAAAGCCATTGAATTCAATTCTCTTTCTGAAGAACAAGGAAAAGGAGCTGCAGAAAAACATGGCCTGATGCAGGCACACAGACACTGGGGACACTCCCATCTCTGCTCCAGTTAAGGAAAACACTGTGAATTTTTGCTAAAATATTGTAATGGTTTTCAACACAATATGCTGCTCCTATTGCAAGTGTACACACTATGCTATGTTCCTACTGATTTATTTTTTTTTCTGTGGAAAACAG
>JANHGB010024943.1:0-32588 GCA_026283785.1 Coracopsis vasa | reverse complement strand
TAAGACTGTTAGCTGTGAAAATGCAGATGTACAATAGCATAACACATTTAGGTTGTCAACTGCTTTCTAAAATAGCTAACAAACATATACGTAGGCTGTTCTTTAGTTACTGTCAATACATATTGGTAAGCATATGCAGAATAAGTTTGAACATGGAGTTGTCTTACAACTGTCTTTAATTCTGCATCTATATTTAAAATCATCATTGGTTCTTCATACAATTTTTTAATATTCACTTACATTATGCATAAATCTCAGCTCTGTATTGCATAAGACTTTTTTTTTTGTAGTAAGCTCCCATTTGACATGCAAAAGCTGCATTGCATATGGGTGATTTCATATAACAGCAGTTTAAGCAGTATTACTTGCTTCGTGTACCAGATGTACATCCAATTTGTCTGGTAAACATAGAAGAGATAAAATTAAGTGCAACTAATATCCAACACTTCTGTGCCCCTCCAGAGGATGGTCCCTGTGGAGACCTACCTTGGAATTTAAGGGCTTGTTGCCTAAGGATTTAATGCTGCTCTTTTGTGTTAATAAGCAACCATGCATGCAAATTCACACTAGTTAGGGTCCTTCTGCATCTAGTAGCAAGTGCATTGGGAAAGACAGTTCTTGAGATCAAATAATTAACACAGAAGCCCTGTATCGTAACTTCTGGCTCCTATTCCTGTCTCTATTAGTGACATGCTTTGTAACCTTAGAGAATCTGTCTCTGTACCTTTTTTCTGTTTTATCTATCCATGTAAAACTATATAAAAATGTTCATTATTTCACTTAGTGGCACCAGAACATTCATGTCCTTTTGAATCTCCATCTCTAATTAGGGAAAGTGCAAAGAGCCTTAATGCTTCCTAAATAACATGAAAATAACAAATTATTGCAGGGAAATGGCAATTGTAATGAATGCTTTTTTTAATGATTGAGTCATCAAACAATGTACTCACCCTGTGATTATCTTCTGCTTGATGCTCACCTGAAAAATATATATTAACTTCCTCACCTTGGTTCATCAGAAGTATGATTACTTTTTCTTTTGTTCCTATTGAGTTCCTATTGAGTAATATGCAATATCTTCAGATACACAGATATATATATATATATAAATTAATATGGGGTTAATGCTGAGCCTCATTTGACCAAAGTATGCAAAATGCCATTTCCTGCCCATGTCCTCATCTTGTTTTCTGCACAATATTCTAATAATTATGGAAGATCTGACAGTTGTACCAAAGTGGAGGAAATATTCCTGGTAATAGCAGATAATTTATGGAAGTGTGTGTTGTTCATTTTGTATGTTTGCTTTCTGTTTCTAATTGGCAATATTGCCGCTTAGGCACTCTGGATTTGCCATCCAGTGTGTCATGCATCAGCTGAGTGTGCTAGCAGATCTTCTGTGGGATGTTTCAGATTGTCTTGAGACATCAGCACAACAGTAAGTATCTTCTCTACACCCAAAAATATACCTGCTCTCGTTTTTACTCTCCAAAAAAACTACAATAGATTTCTTAAGTGTGCATAAGACTTTGAAAAGCCATCTTAAGTATATGGAAGTAACATTTTATAGCAGAGACAGGAATGGGGAATAGGTATCCTACTCCTGGGCTATTTTCTTAATTATTATACTCTCTTGGGCAATTAGCTGAAGGTACAAATTTGATGTATCTGTTCTGAATACTTAAACAGCTCATTACAGGTACAGGTACTTACTGTTGAACTGGATAGGATCCTAGCTGTATGTGCAAACTACAGCTATATTTCATTTTTTTCAATTGCAAACTTTGCAGATGCAAGTATTTTCTTTCAAAAAAAAAAAAAGTAGATTGCATTCTACTTAAATGTGCTTGCAAACTATGCAAATATTTAAGGCTACATTGTCAATCACTTTTTTAATAGGCCTATAGATTTCTTCTTTTCATAATAGTGAAATTAGCATATCAATGACCAATGACTCTTCACTCTTTTAATGACCTAGATTCTTAATTATATTATTTTTTAAAGCCTTATTAATGAAATTTCTCTCCCTTTCCACATTGAGATATCTAAACTGGATTTTTTTTTATATTAAAATTGTACAGGATGTTAATCTATAATTGAAAACAATGTTTTCAAGGTATTTATAGGGGAATGTGTGGGGAAGAGACCAAGATTTGTATTTAAATGTGTGATAAGCCCCTTCCTGGTTTTATTGACATGTTCTGAAAACTGGCATCCAGAAAGATGGAAAAGATGGAAATAGAATTGAAAAAAAATGTAGTTTAAGGGCACCTCATCAGAATTAACCTCCAAATAGCTCAGTTATATGTACACAAATTGTGTGTACGTATAAAGATGTTTCAACAGAAAATAAAGGGTCAAAACATCTAGGCATAATAAAAATATTCCGCTATTTAAAATGATATAAATAACCTTTCAGAAGCATAAAGCAAAATATTTATGCATTATGATTTTAAGAGAAAAGGAGAATGCCAATGTATTATTCAGGTTGATTAGCAGAGATACAATCAATCTGGCAAATCAGTAGGAGACCTAGGAAAAAGTCTCTTCTATTTATAGCAAGGCCTCCAGAGCAAGCTCTGCTTTTTATATGAAGCAGCAAAATTACAACTGCAGAACAAGCACTTTGTGGATCTATGGCATTCAGCAGGAGATGGAAACTGGTTCAAGGCCAAAGAAATAACACCAAAGGTGCTGCTGTTGGGAGAAAGGAGAAAAGGCGAAAGGTAGTGGTATATATATAAATTGTAAAAGCATGGGTAGCCTCTGAAACCTAATTTTAACCAAAGTATAGAGAGGACATTGTGATGGAAATAGAGTTAAAATGGGCAGGCATGGGACAGGTTTTTGGGCAAATCAGCAAGCAGCCAAACAGGCATGCAGAACCTTTCCAGCAGCAAGCAAACAAAATTTTCCTGGGCAAGGAGTCATAGTATTTTCCACCAGCAGTGAATTGCTAATATTCTGAGTATAGATGAGGGATGCTGGTCTATAAAATTCTGGTTTTCAGGTGTCATTCTGCTTGAAATAACATGCTAATGAAATGGGTGGCTATTGGCTGAGCTGAAAGCAAGTCTGAAACTGTAGGGGTCACAGCCTATATACATACAGAAAAGATTATGCCTGATTCCATGAAACCTCAGAGGTTAAAAGTGGGGTAGAAAGTAGCATGAAATAAGTAGACAAAGAGGGTGCCACCCCAGTTTATAATGTTCTAATATGAAATTTTTTCACTCCAAACCCACATATATCTATCCTTCCTCCTTCCCAAATGTGGTTAACAGATTTATTAATCAAAATGTAATTGGTTGGGGGAATCTGGAAATGCAGCTGAGATATGAGTGCACATATTGTTGTTGCCACAGCTCTTCTAGGGATGGATCCCAAATACAAAGTGAATAAATTAAAATTGCAAGGCAAAAAGATGCTCTGTTAGGCACAACTAGGAGCAACTTCTTTTTCTGAATTTCTTTCTCATTTCCTGAAAAACAATTAGAATTCTTAATAACATGGTTTCATATTTGGGTTCCCTAAGGAAAAAAATAGCATTCCTAAATTCCAGTGAACTAAAACCAGAAAGAGTTAATTTTTGTCTGTGAGCCCAGAAAAACATACAGATGATCGTATGATGTCTGCTGTCATCAGCCAGATGAAATATGCACAGAATTTTGCAAACCTAGCTATCTCAAACTGCTTCAACCTATCTGGCTTTATTTTATTTTATCCTTAGATAGCAAATTTGCATGGTGCTCATGCTACAAACAATCAGAACTTTAGCTCTGCTATGAAATTCTAATCCTGACAAATCAGTTTTCATTACTCATACTTTTGTGAGAGTTTAATCTTTCAAATATAATAATGTGGAAAAAAATTTACATTGTATTAATATCAAAAAGGTAAATGATTTTCAAGTTTTATCATCAATAGTAAGATAGAAAGTAGATCCCTGATTTGCTTCCCACCAAGAGCTAGCCTCGGCTCCTCAGGTCACAATTTAAAATTCTGGATCAGATGAAGAATTTCACTGGTGTTACCTAAGCCTCAAAAGGGAGCTAATATGTATTACTCCTCAGGCTTCAAGGAGGAATTGAATGTCTCAAGCATGTATATCCCCTTTAAAACTACACAGTGCTTTGCCTTAACGGCAGAAAATTGCTTCTTGCCTCATTCGTTTTATTTATTTTTTTTTTAGATTAATGAATGCTTTTATTTCTAGTGTACTTCCTGTATTTGAACAGATGGGAAGTAAGTTTCCCAAGCTGAGAAATTTACTGCTGTTCCAATGCATGTGAACATTACTAGTGAATGAATTACATGGATGAATGTTAGGTGATTCTGACTGTCAGCTGAACACACACTGTGAAGCTTAGACATATAACCCTATGCATCTTAGACATGTATTAATTTGTTATAATCTTGGAACACAATGGAACGAAATCTGCATTCAAGAAACTAATTTCTGACAGGATTTGTAGCTCTGGCTCAAAAATATCCCACAGGGTATGAGCTTCATTCAAAGATGACTTTGAAGTATCGACTTAGTAGAATTAAATACATGTCTAAATATATGAATTTGCTTTAAAGACTTGCTGAATTTATTCATTTAAAGAATAAAAGACCTGAACATCTGTGAAGAAGCTATAAACTGCAAGTGTGTAGTGTGCAAGGAATGATAAAAGATGCTGTGAGGAAGATATGAAGTTGATTGTGCACTAGTGCAATAAAAAAGGTCACATGATCAATGAGATCATGTAATTTTGCAAGTCATTGGTAGTAAATTCTGAATTTGTCACTGCATGAAAAACAACACTGCAGATTCAGTTTGAGTGATGTAGTCAGCTAACCTGATGATCGTGTGACTTGTTTTATGTGAACTGTGATTTGTTTCTGTGTCATCTAATGAGACAGAGAACATAAAGCAGGCTCCACCATCATTGTCTATCCTAGGGCAATCTTTGCAATCTTCTGAACCAAACTGAATAGGTTGTCTTTTGTGTCCTCTGTGAACAGCACATTTCTGCCTTAGAGATTCTCATGATTTGCTTTTAAGATATGCCTAGTTAATTCTAACTTCCGAAAAAATTAGAGGAAAAGGTATTATTTTGCTGAAAATTTATAATTTTTAAACACCTTGCATTAACTATATAGTGTTTTCTGGTCTACATATATTTTTGCATATCTTCAGTTTTTATTGTGTTAAAGTAATTGCACTGAAGTTCATAGATTCTGTTTTTTTAGGTTGTGCATTTCTGATGATCAACTGAAACTGCTGCTTTGGCAATTCAGGCATTATTTTTCTTTGGCTGTTATGGCAATTCACATTACCAGTGAAGAAAATGAATGGTCCAGTGCCGTGTATCCTTTTGCTTTCCACCATAATATCTGGACTGAAAACTGTTTTGGTTTTTGTAATTAATTATTAATGCTGTTTGTGCAATTCTGGAAGAAAATATTCTCTGCTAGCATGACATGAGGTCTTGTTGCTTTTTAAAAGAACAAATACATACAATTTCCCTTTAAAGATTTCTTCTTAAAGATTTCTTTTTAAATTCCACTTCTTCAAAGAACAATTTCATTTAGAAAATATAAATCTAAAAATGGTTTTTAAATCAGGTGTTGCTTGTGTTGTATGAGTCTCTGCTTTTTATGATGCTGAAATCAAGGACAATGCAGGCAGCTGTAAAAGAATAAATTTTCACTGACATGTTTTTCTGTTACTATAGACTTGTGCAGTTTGACCTAAATCTTAATGTGAAACCTTTTCAAAGCTGATTATTTCTATTGCTAAACCTTAAACTTCAAGATGTTCCAGAGTGAATTGTCATATGAAATGCCAAAGACTTCATTAAAATCTAAACATTGCATGTTAAAAGGTGGCTTTTTTAATCTGTCAGCCTTTGTGGTATCTATACTTATATTGAAAATCTGGTGAATGTGGGACCTTTTCATGTCAAAATCCCAAGTTTCCTTAGCCAGTTGCCTTTTTTTTGCTGGTTAATGCGGGCCTATGGTAAACTGGTTATCGTCAACAGAAATAAAATACCTCACTAACTATTGGAGTAACTTAAATCACTCTTCTTCGATACTTAGTTCATAATGGCATCTTTTGGAGCACTTTTATGAGTCCCCTATTTTGTTAAAATGATTAAATATCTTAGTGATAAGTTCATCACCACAAATTTCCCACTGGCTTAGATTTACCAACAGATTTCCTTGGCTTCAGTCTGTTTCTACATGTGTCATTTTATTGTGGTGTGAGAAAATGTTCTATGTAATTGTGAGTGTTTAATGTCCATTATAACTTAGTAGTTTCTTTAATGCTAATCTACAAATGGTTCTTGGAAATATTTTATTATACTTTTTCTTCTTTTGTTATCACTATAGTGAGGGTCTTTTTCTTTGTTTATTCTTTATAGTCACTATTATTGATGTGAACCCACTACTTAGAAATAGGAATTGACGCAGTATTTCACTATCATTCCTTTTCTCACTTTCTTCGCTACTATTCTTTCCTACCGTTAACAATTTATTTCATTTTGTTTCCTTCCAGATTCACCTTTGCATTTCTTCCATTTTTTTCTTTTCATATACTTTTGTTTCTTGAATGACATAGTGCATTTGGTCTGATAATCAGCCACTCTTATTTTAGCATCTGTGCCAAAAAGATTGTGTCAGTTTAATATTGATCTTTTATGTTGAAACAAAGTTTATGCATTCTCCAACTTGACTAAAAATTGTTACTGTAAGCTCATGTATATGCTAGGTTGTTGCTGTCAATTTTCTTGATTTTTCTGGTGTTTTGGTTTGCTTTTTTTCATAATTGATCTTCAGTTTAAACACATACAATTTATGCTAATTCAGATTTCAGGTCTTCTGTACCCTAGGGAAAGAATGTGTATGACATTCATAGACATAAATGGTCATTTCTTCTTTTTCTCAAGGTATTTTGAGTATTTTTGAATTATCTGAGGTATCTTTATGCAGGAATACCAGCTTAGCAGTTGTGCCCTGATAAGAAAGAGAAATTAGTGCTTCTTTCTCTACTTTGCTGGATGAGAAAAGATCACTAAAATTGTGCAATCCTAAGCATATGCCAAACAGCAAAATACTGTTATATGAGGTTCATACATAATTATGAGTTTGATTGTAGAAGTCTTTTAGTTTGTAAATGTACATTACTGGAAATATTGTTTGGGATTTTTGACTGTTGTTTGTGTCATAGCCTATGGTTTTGTCTACACTGCTGAGAGCAACATGTCGTTGAGGGACTCCTATTGTCTTTGAACAAGGAAGATGGTGGGAATTGCTTAGCTATAGTAGCACAAGGATAAGCACTGGCTCTGTCAGCTCGTTTAAAAGCAGAGCAGAACTACTAGTGCAGAGGTAGGATTCTTCAGTGGCTGAAATAGTGTGGTATTTCTATATCAAGCTACAGTCCACAGTAAGCAACAGCCTTTACCCTGATTTAGAAGCTTTCTTCTTCCTGAGTTTTAATACTATTTTTCAAGTATTTTAATTTTTAATTGTTTTAAAGAATTTTCAAATGCTGATGTTCCTTTATTCCAAGAGCTTCAAAGCTTCATGCATTCAGCATTTTTCCTTCACAACTAGTTACTATCACAGAAATGCATCTGCACATGCACTTATTCTTTTCCTCCACTCCCTTCCTTTCTATCTACCAGAAATTCAAGCTCTGGTAGGGTCCCCAAGGCTTTCTTTCATGAAATAGTAATGGACTGCAGAAATAGAAAGGCTAAAGAGAAAAAAGGATTGTTTATTATTATTTAGTATACCACTTTTCTTCTCAAAAAGCTCAAAAAACAATATAAAGTGTTTGCAATAGAAATGACCAAACAGTTGCCAAGGTAACAGCTAAAGTAGTCAATGTCCTGTGCAGAAGGAAAGAACCAAGCAAAAAAATCTTTAAATTAGGAAATAACAGAGAACGGTTTCTGGTAATGCTGTTGCCATTCAAGATGCTCACATTTTCTCTCTGAAATGTACCAGTGCTCCACAAAAATGTGCAATTATGATCAGGTAATTGACTGAGTGAAGTGCAGTAGAGGCAATGGACGTTCCCAGTGAAATTTATGAGTGTAAAGAATGAAGGACTATATATGTTTTTTAATCTAAAAAATGATGAATCTATCATCAGTTTGTTTTGCCTAATTTAAATAATCTCTGACTAGTCAGGCAGTTAAAAGTAAATAATTTCAGAGGGTATTCCTCACATGGAATCTCATACATCCAGTGTTTACAAAATGACATTCTCCTAGGAGATTAGAACCTATTCATTTTGAAAAAGCTGTTAGTGAAGTAGAAAAGATCATGATTGTTTATTCAAGATACAATGCCTTGTTATTGCTTGCATTACTGTTTCATTTAGGAGCTGTTTTCATAGATCACAACTTCGCTGTTTTGGAAGGACCGTCACCATGGGAGCAACATGATCCCAAGCCCCTACTCTCTTTCTGCCTGTTTGTCTCAGCAGTGTGTATTTATATAGCCATACTTAAATCATAGGTGACAATATGAAGATCTATTTTGCAGCAGAAACTGAAGTTGAAGGTGGTTTATTGTTAAAGTGTGCTTGAAAAAGGAGTGCTTCTTTTGTATGCCTTGTTATATACGCCCATTAGAGGCTACTTCTATTCATTGCTCTCAAAATCATAGGTTATCAGAACTTTCAAAAATCCTTATTATACTCTTCTGAAATTTACTTTTTTTGGTTTATATGGGATGGCAACAGAATTGCAAGCACCAGCACCACACCTTTAGCTCTTTACTAGTAGGTTAGTTCTGCAAACCTGGTAAAAAATTTGTTGCTACTTAACATGCATACTTGTCCTGGATGCACATGTAAATTTGAACTGATTCAAAGCCTAAAATCTTGAGATTTCAGTTCCGACGTAGATTACTCCCCACTACTGAAGTTATGTGATTGATTGTTTCAAAGCCAAAATCTTAAATAAAGCTGAAGCTGGTGTGTGACAAGCAGTTCAATATAAAAACTAAAGTGAGAATGGGTATATGTGAGTTCATCCCAAACCATGGTGACACATATGCTCCTGGTTTGAAAAATAAAAGTATTTTTCTGAACAATGCATTTAAATGAACTACATTTACAAGATGCCTGATAATGCTGTTAAATATGAAGGGATCATTTGTTTCCTCCTCAAGAAGGAGACAGGTTACTGTGGATTCCCTCACTGAACACTCAGAAAGTTAGGGACACTAACTTTGATCCTGATCTGCAAACAAAGGGTTGTCAGCTGGACAGTCAATGTTCCATTGTTTTAAAGTTTGTTGCAAGTAGAAATGCCTCCAAGTTAGCCAAAGGAAAATATTTTGTATACAGACAGAAAAATGGTTTGTGGCTAGTTTATGGTTGTACTTTATCATTTAAATCTAGTCATTAAAAATACTTGCTTTTGGAGTGAAATGTTATTTTTACTGACAGAATATACCCAACCTTAAAACTGAGAATTTCTCCAAGGCAATTTTACTGTACCTTGAATAAATAATATTTTGAGGTAATCTAGCTATTTAAAACTATGTAACTTGAGCAAAGCTAGTAAAATTGAAATGCAAGCACCTCTTTATAGCATTCAAAATGTACTACGTTATCACAGAGGTATAGAAAAAGGCAGAGGGGAAGACAGACAGGCAGACAAATCCATTCACATCATCATTATTCACTGTGTTTAATCAACCTACAGTAGACATATTAAAAAGATCTTATTTCCCCTCATTCAACTAACTTTCCATTTTCTTTTTAACAAGAATAGCCAGGGTTTCATTTCTTTTCAGTGCGAGTTTCCTTTTCTGGCTGACAACTGTAGCTGTTATAACCAACCTCCTCTTTCCCCTTTTAAAGTCCAAATCTGTTGGCACTAATTGGGAACAGCAACCACTTTTACATTGGCCTGTATCTGCCAGGACAATAAATCAGACATGATGTAAGTATGCAAATAGATAATTGTCTGCTATGTATCGTTATCTCTTGACAGACCTGACAACAGTGAAACATTCTGGGATAGGGCCTCTAACCTCTTCACCTTTAGTAAACTCCAGGACAAATTCAATCACTTGTGAAGTTATACCAAAACTTGAGAAAAACAGTCAAATGCAAATAAATCCATTATTCTTAACTTCTAGCCTGAAAATACTTGTATGAAAGACAGCATAATAATTGTGCATTAACTTTTGATTTGATACCAGAATTGTTCCCATTTTGTGGATTGTGGGTATCTTAATACAGCTTGTTTTCTCTGGAGGAGGAAAGAGGTTCTGTTAGCCAAAGGAATGACTGAAATCTAACATGCATGCGTATGCTAAAAACTATGCCAGAATGGACAGCAGTAAAAACTAATGGATAAGAATGGCTTTTAATGTTGTGTTTTCCCCCCTTGTATAAATGTGCCAACTGTTTCTCCTAATCTGACAACTCGCCATTTAATGAAGTGACTGAAACTGTTCATTATGTCTTACTTTATAGCAGAAAGCATAGTTATTTTTGACTATGAAGGTATGTGGGGTTTAAACACACATTTGGTTTAGTTGGGGAATACCAAGCACCTCAAACCAAATGTTTGCTAGAAACAAAGTAAATAGTGCTGTCCCACTCCAGGTCCAATTTTTCATGGTACTTTCTTTGCTTATCAAAGACATACAGTTTCCTTGCAACTGCTGCTTCCTGCTGTAAATTATTTAAGTTCCTGTTCAATCATTTGCATTCAGTAGAACTGACTGTGATTTAAGTGCATATTCAGTTAAAACTTGTAATTAGTATAATAGGGACCAAAAAATCTGGTCTAAAAAGAGACTAAAAGAAATCAGTGAAATGAGAACCTGCAGAGTTCAGCAATATATAGATGACAACCCAACAACACAATTTCTGAAGAAGGACCAGAAAAGGTGCAAATTACATAATTCTGAACACATGTAGCCCTTTTGAATCTAATCATATTTCATACATCTCACATGGCCCAGGAAGTTATAGGTAAGAGCTGGCAGTTACAATTAATTTAAACTGGTAAAGGAACATTGCAGTTGAGATAGTTTATTACTGTCCATTACAGCAAAGTTCTGCCTGAAACATGTTTCTGTAAGATAGGCCCTTCCTTCTTAAGCTGGATGTCTCTGATATGTTTTCTGCCTGGTGTGGGTGGTTTGCAAACACAGGACTGGAAGCAAGAAGTCAGGAACCTGACAGAGAAGTCCTCAAATGCAGTGTTGTGTGTGACAGTAACAATAGGAAGCATTTAACATATAATTCACATTTCCACCTGTTTAAAAACTAGTGAGTGGACTGTATAGAGGGATACGTCAAAATCAACAATCCAATTTTGAGGCAAATATGAAAAGCTGAATATGTGAAAACATGCTGTCAATTGAAGTAAGTGATGGAAAGATTGGCACAAGTTTGTTTTATGTTAAATCACATAGATTGTCTTTGCATTACAGCAAGCGATATTAGGCAACCGTAGAACAGACATACAAGCTTTGGGATTCCATCTATCATTCAACATATTTGTTTGAAACAGAATTGTTCTTTTTTTTTTTTTTTCTCTTACCTTGAAAAGCATTGAAAAAGGAGCTCTCTGAAGGTTTCCTTTCATCAGTTTCAGACATGAAATGAATGAAACTTTGCCATTCCTGGTCTTTCATTTGGAAAAGTATCTGAGTGGTTAGCTGCTCTTTAAGTTTTACCATAAAACTTGGGTAAAACAACCCCAACATTTTCAATTCTCTTTCACTGAAAGAAAAATGAACTAATGAGCAGTCTGTCAATGGCTTAATTACATTTACTTAGTTACATTTCATTGTAAACATTTCCCAGGGACACTAATAAATTTAACTAAAACTTATTTGTTAAAAAAATTTTCTAAGTGCAACGTTGAATAATAATTACCAAGTAAGTATTTGGAAATACGTTGAGCAGAAAATGAGCAAAGTTCATTTAAATTCAGATTATAATCACAGTTGTTAGAAGTGGAGGCTAATATGATGACAGTATGATTTAGGAAGTGTACAGAATAGTGCAGCAGCAGCAGAAACTACTCATAAGTAATAAAGACTTGGCTTAGAGTGGCCTATAAGAATTAATTCCAATGCCCAGCTTAACCCATTCCACTGACGTGCTCATCACACTGAAGTTTCCTCAGGTCCAGAAAGGACTTTCCAGCACATCTTCAGCAATGTCAAACTTGCTGTACCTGCAGTGTAAAATCCTCTGCATCTTGGCAAAATTTTGCACAATGGTCCCAGTAGTCCCCAAGGAAATAAGCTGAACATGGCCTGTATTTCTATTCCTACTTCCCCTTGATTTCTCAGCTTTGAGGTCACCCTTTCTGCTGTGGATTATTATGTCATTTATCAGCATAAATAAAGCAGAAAATATATTGGTCCAAGCAAGGAAGATGTGCCAATATCGTCATGTTGTATAAACTGAGTTTCATTATCGCCTAGAACCATCAGAACTTAAAAAAATTCTTGTGTTAAGGTTCCTCTGAAATTTAATTTCAGCAGAAATGTAGGCACGATACAGTTTATATATTTGTTTATTTTTAATAATGAACAGCATTTGTTACCCAGAAAATGGAATCCTGATTTAATATTTTAAGGGATGTGAACTTTGCTGCTACAATTGTTGCTTCCGCTACTGTGAAATTTTTGTAGCAATTTATTCTGTTTTAGAAGAAACACAAGGTCATAAACTGCAGTTTCACAGCAACAAATTTTTAAATTAAGCTAATAGGAAAGAAGTACAATTAGCTAAAAGCTTTAAATCAAATTTCAGAACTTGGCAGGCTTCCCATTGCCAAAAATCAAGCGCTAAACTGAGAAGAATTCATTACAAAATTTGACAAGAACCTCAAGATGATTGCTAGCACATGGCCAATAAAAGATTTGGTATCAATTCCACAGTCACACAGAGTAAAAAATTATACTTACTACAAATCACTGAAATTAAAATATAAGACATTGCTTTTTTGCAGCTGTGATGTTTTATGCTCTAATGCTCTAATAACTCACTTCTTGAGCGACTTCATGGGAATGGAGTGGCAACTGCTTTTGGTATTATTCCCTACTTCCTTTTGCTGACTCTCTGTGTATACACAGCTTTTGTTTTATATATGTGCAGGTGTGTATACAGATAAGTATACAGTTATATGTGCTTATATATAAGGAGTATTTTTAAGTAAAAATTCTTAATAAAAATTTGATTAAAGTGTCCTAAACTAATTAAAACAAAAGAAACTGACATTTTCAAAGATGTAAGAGCTAAGGATGGAGAGATTTCTCCAAGTCCGCAGTGAAATAAGTTAATGTGGCAGCTAGCGTGGGCTGGGCTTGGTTGACGGTAGCATTAGCATGTGAGCTTTGGTTAATCCTGTCAGGTATCGAGCAGCCAAGTTATAAAAGCAGAGAAGAAGCATGACGGCAAACCACCAGCTGATGGCTGTAAGTCTATGAGCACATTGAGAAACTGGTGCTTGAGGCAGGTTGCAAGTGCCCATGGTGGTGACAGCCCACGGCTGGGCACTGAATGAAGATTCATAACTGGGTATTTACTGTCCAGGCCATCACGGACAGTGTCTGGTGTTACTTGTGAAAACTGAGGGAAAACGGAGGAGCCCAGAGCAAGTGCAATGGAAAACACAGAAGAGAAGGGAAGGAAGCCAGCTGCAAGAGGAGATGAAGAAGAAAATGTAAAAAAACCCCTACAAACAGTTGAAAGTTGGTTTGGAGGCAGAGGTGATTGTGCAGTAATATGGAAATGAAGGCTGAAAGCCTTGAATTTATTACATGTGGTAGATAGGGAGTCAAAGAGCAAACTAGGTTTCAGTGTTGAGAGAGGAGGGGCAGGTCACCCCAGAGGAGGATCCAACAGACACATCCCGTATTCAAAAGTAATCAGCATGTGGTCCCTTGGCTAGTGATGATTACAGTGAGAAAAAAAATTACATTCTGAGGGAGAAAGATAGAACATTAGAAGTGGAACAGAAAAGAGAAAACATTGAGAAGCAGGCTGATTTTACAAATAAGACAAATGTGTTTGAGCTGTTGGTAAATATGTAGCAAACAGAAGATCGATGTCCTTCCTCCCAGCCATATCAATAAACATGACACACAGGTGAGGTGGCTGGAGTGATAAAAGACAAATCAAGGAAAGATGTTGGAAAGGCAGCTGGAAGCGTAATGCTTCATGAATTTAAATTGAGCATGTCTGAGAATGCAACATCACCAGAAAAGCCTGAAGAAAGAAGGAAATGAAAATAAACAGTATTAGATATCAGGGTCTTGATTGCACTAATGGGCTCTGCAGCCTTTCCTGTCTTCCATTCTTTTCCCCCTACATCCTCCCCTCCTGCCTGGAAGGTTTGGCTGCCTGTGCTCATGGTCTGCTTTGCTATATAGTGCAGTTACAGACCAGGCTGCAGGAAAAAGAGGGTTTAGGAAGCTGTGCCGGGGCTTTTCTCTCATTTGTTCTGGGACTGGATAAGTAGACCATGATTCTGTGTCCCTGCCTGTCAGGGCAGCTGAACGGGGATGCTCCACATCCACAGGGGATGCCAAGCTGGGTGCCAAGGGTGATGGCAGGGCAGTGCCCTCAACAGGACTTGCACTGGCTTTTCCCAGCAGTCTGCTCTGCTCCTACACAGCTGTGCAACCTCCCAATTGCCCTACAACACAGGCAGCCACACAAATCCTCACAGAAATGTTAGTATTGTCTTCAGTGCCCCAGACCATAGGGCTAAGAGTGAAAAGGATGCAAAATGCAGCATTTGAACATACAGAAGTGAAGCATGTTTCCTATGCAAAGACACTTAAATGAGACACTTAAAATGAAATTCAATGGGTATTTTTCAGGTTCAATTTCACCTTGGTCAGAAAAGCACCAAATTTTCAATTTTGAAAACATGGCTGTTTAACATATTGTTACACATGTAATCAAATACATACAGTGTCATTCAGACTGGAACTCACAAAAGGGAACCAGAGCAGCAGCATTTGTTTCTGCTCCAATGCCAGCAAACTGAGGACTCAGTTGACAGAACTAGAAACAAATCTACCCCTAAATTAAGGTACTGTTTTACTAGGTTTTTAAAATGGTTTGTGGGCCACTGCAATGCCAAAAATAGAAAATGTGCAAAAAGGTAGAATAAATTCCACTGGTTATAGAGGTGGCTTCTATATTAAGATCTTAAATGAAGTTAACAAACCAAACACCTCAGTGAGCTGCTGGGAGCCTATGTGAAGAGCTCTCAGTCTTAGGGCTCAGCTGTGTGCAATCTAGGGCCTGGTCTGGAACAACATAGTTTTGATTTAGCTCTGTCCTACTAAGAAAGTTCTTGTGAAGGTAAGAGAAAGTATATGAGCTAAACCATGCAAGATAAAGTAATGAAAACAAAGAGGGTATTGGAAACAGAGACTCTGAAGACAGCAAGAAGACAGCATGGAAGTGCAGTCCAAGGACCAAAGAGCAACCATGGATCACCCTTTCCTTCTGACTGACAATAGTCTGGCCAGGGAAGGCTCTACTGCTCCTTCAGTGAAGTGGGAGTGAACATACCAATGCTTAGCCTAGTAGCTCATTAGGCTTTGTTTCCCTATTGTGTGCAATAGCTAATAAATAATTGCTTCCTCTTAATTTGCGTATTTCCTGCTTCTCGCTATGCAAGATAAAAGTCCACTGAAAGTGACCCAGAGAGAAGGTTACATATTAATTGGTGTTTCAGTAGGTGCTATATTCTAACACGAATCAAGTATTGGATCTATGTTATCAGTGACTCAACTAGGAGACCAACATTGACTGGGATATGCTGAAAGAGATACAGAACCAGGAAATATAAGTGTAACAAGAGACTTTAATTGCCCACAGACAGACTAGACAAATGTCACATCTGGATGTGAAGCAGAGGGTTTTTAGATATTACCAGTGGCACAGTATCTCCTGCAAGAAATAGAGATACAGCTGATTAGAGAGCCCACAATGGCAAATGCACAGGTTCTGTTTCAAAGTTCTTGAGACAGTTGGGGACTAGAATTGGAAATACCTATTATAGTAATAAAGGCCAACAGTCCATTGAATTGGACTGTTGAGCTTCAAAAAAAGGAAACTGGTAAAAATGAGACAAATTGTTACAAAGAAAGTTGTCAAAAGGAGCAATTCAAGAAGTTAAATATTTACAAACAGTGAGAAGAAAATGCCTTACTGTAAGCACAGCAACAGTACATATGCTTATTAAGGTCTTGAATAAGGTGAGAGAAAGCTGATGACATATTCAAATGAGGAAAATATAAAAAAAAATTTTTTTTAAATTGTTTTTTAAATTCTGACAAAGTAGATTTGAAAATACAATAAGAAGAACAAGTGAGGAATGAAGAATAAAAGAATCAAAATTAATATTAAACACTTCTTCAAGCCCAGCAGGAGAATAAAACCTTCCAGAGAGTTTGAATGGCAAACTGGTGATAAGGATGTATAACAGGAAGGCACAAGGAGGACAAAGCCATTCAAGGGAACTGAAATAGAGAAGTACTGATCAGTGTTCACTGCTGAAAAAATGGAAGGTTCCTGTGATCGGACCTTTTCTTTTTTCAGGAAGGGGTCAATAAAAATGCCTGTAATTTAACTGGCTCTTGATGTGGCTGTGAAAACTGTACCACAAGGAACACTAAGAAATCTTCAGATCAAACAATATTCACCAAAAAGTTTTAAGAGTGCTCAAGGAGAAAAGCTGAATTACTGATAGTGTACTTGGTAAATCAGAGGTCATGTGTAACTCCTGACAGAAACATTTCTTCATATATGAGGAATAAAGGATGGCAAACCTAATGCCAGTTTTAAATGTCTTTTGGGGAAAAGTCACACTATAGTTCTTCAGTTCTGCTTCTGCTTTCCTTGGTCTTTTTCTTTTTTTCAGTTACCTCCTTTCACGACTGTGTCATAGGAACAGTATACAGAAGTACCAAAGTAGTATTGAAGAGTATTCTTGTAGGATATTACTACAATGAACAGTTTTCAACTGTGTCCTAAAAATAAAGAATTATCTTTAATTCTACTTCAGTTATTTACAAAAGAATTTGCAAGCTCAAAATCAGAAGGTTAAAATGCTGTATAACATTCACCAGTTTTAGATAGAGAATAACAGTCAAATGGCAGCCATTGAAATTAGGAACTTCATTTCTTCTTTAATTAGTTCAGAATTATGTAGACATATCAATATTTTGAGTAATTTTAGAAGAAATATTTTTAATGTGAAATATCTTGCATCCCACAAATAGTTTGATTTCAATGTACTGGAATAGTAACTATGGTTTTCTAGAGTAAAGCACTGAACACTCATCATCAGCTTAGTCCACATGATGGAATGACAGCAATAAGAAAGTTCTTTTACCTATATTTTCCTAACTGACAACTTTGCATGACATTCCTCTTCCCTTTTCCCCTCTGATCTTTAATATCAGATCTCATCAAAAACTTCTTTATTACAAGTGGTTGTATAATTTCCCACTGCTCCTAATAATTTGCTTCAGTTCCCCTTCTCTCTTTTTGAAAATAAATGCTACTCTCTTCTCTTTTGAATATTAGATATTACTTGTGAAATACCTCATCATGCTTCAGAAGTCACAGACTACAGAAGATACAGAGTTTGTGTTGTGTATCCTAATGCTCCTACAGCGGCCTTCTGCATTTTTAATATCATTATATCAAACCACTGTGCAGCAGCCATCAAAGCCAATGCCCACTGACATCAGTGGAAGTTGAATTTACTCCATATGGGCTGTTTCTACTATCACTGGCTTCTCCACTGAAAAGTCCTCCACTGGCTGAAGCTGGACTTGTGAGCACACAAGTCTCCAGGTCAGCAGAGGTCTTACCATGGACTGGACCGAAGTAGGGTCAGGTCCATGATTAGGGTTCCCTGTGTCTCAGGGAGTATATGGACTGTGGGACTTCTTGATTTTGGAAAATAGATTGCAGAAGAGGTAGTCAGTCCAATAAGAAATTTGTCAAATAAGAGCAAAGGGAAAACCTGCTCATCCTTTACATTCAATGAAGGCTTGTTGTCTAAAAAAACCTCAAAAAACAGAGGGTAATCTCTAAAAGAAAATTTTTTTAAAGATCCAGTGTCATTGTTCTCAGGCAGATTTTCATCATACCATTCTGTGTTACAGAAGAGAGCTAATGTTTCATTTCAGCTGTAAGGCAGTATCACTGGTTTCCTCTCTTTCATTTCTTTCCAGCCCTTGCTGCACAGACACTGCACTGAGCACAATGAGGCATTGCCTTGCTGAAGACTGCAGGCTTTGCTGCTGCTGCTGAACTGTGTGCTTGCAGAGATCCCACCTTAGTTCTACCACTGCCTGCCGCAGACTGGTGATGCCACCTCGCTACATAGAGCTGATCTTCTCTTACAGTGTTATAGGGACAGCAGAAGGCAGAGGAAAAGAAGAAAGGAGAAAATATTGAAAGGCAGCTGAAGAGGTGTTAAAAAAAAGACTCCAATGTCAGATTGTACTAATCCAAATATCTGTGAAAGCAGTTCTAATGTAGTGTGGTCTTAGGCACTCATTATTTGTTTTGCTGGATGGGCCTCACTGAATACAGTTTAATTTTATATAATGTCTTTCAGGTCTCTAAATGGTTTCTAGAAATAAATAACAGGGAAAAAGCAAAAAAACCCATAAGCATAGAAAAGGAAGAATTCAGGTGGGTGAGTAGGCAGGCAAAGAGGAGATAAATTTTTCAGATGAAATTTGAAAATTGAGTCAAGGAGATAGATGCAGAGAAATGCTTTGCAGTATATTTGTATTGCACAGAAGAGATATTTATACATAAAAAGAGGTTTTGCAATGTGACAGTTATCATGCTTTCTAGACAGTCCCTTGCCTGACTGCGTTCACATGGGAAACTAGACCCCTGAGAACCTGAAAAAAAAAGGGCTGTGTGAACTGGCAGAAAATTTTGCAGTGTAATCTGTTCTGCATCATCTCTGCTTCACTTGTACTATTGTGTAACCTATATCATCGCACACCACAGATACTTGTTTATGCTTAGATCTTAATTTTTCTTGATTACACAATTCCATTGGTTGACCACAAGATGTTATATCACAAAGCCAAGTAGAAATGCTGTAGAGAAATTCTTGTCTGAAACGATACTACAGAGCTCTAGTAATAACCATATATTCAGTGCCGTGCGCTGGCAAAGATTATATGCTAATATTATCCATTTCCAATCACTTCATGCACAGCCACTCATTTATTCAGGAACTACTTGACAATTTTAAGCTCTTTTATGCTGTGTGGTTTACATCTGGGTAGTTGTGGCTGAATCCTGTATTCAGTTGCTTGAAAATGAGGCCAAGACTTTCTTCAGATTTATGCTCGCTCTTATTTGAAGGCCTATCAAGTACTGTTAAAAAAACCCTCTGGTTTTAAAGCTTCAGTTCTGAGCACACTCTATTGAACAAACATAGTATGCTATATATATAATATAGTTTCACTGTGTAAGAAACCTCATATATGTCTGAATTCTAATAAAGCTATAAAATGGGGGCAAGACATGGTGGTAGGCTGGAGCTGCCAAATGTACTCTCCTTGAATGTGAAACTGGTATAAGGCCTATTCCTTTGTGCAGGACAGTGGTAAAACCATTTTTCTGTTCTGTTATACCATGACAACCTGGCTGCCGATTGTGAGGCAGGTGAAGGCAAACAGCAGTATCTCATATGGATAGAGGGAGAGGGAGATGGGCTTTGTGCTTTGACTTTAGAAGATCTTGGTGCAGAGCACACATATGAACATGGCGAAGGAGCCAGTGTGGGTATCTTACACGCAGGAGCTGAGACCAAGCAGGCTTGCATTTAAATATGTTCTAAATATATACAGATTTATCTGATATTCAGGATTTCACTCTTAAGAGTCTTGTAATATTTTACACTATCAACTCTTCATTAACACTTTTGTATTAAGTCTTGTGTATTTAACTTAGAGATAATCTTTTACAGTCAGAAGTGGGGCTGCAGCTCACACAGACATGCAGGAGCAACTTCAAACCTTATTTTCCGTATTGATGTGCCGACTCAAATTCCGTGCAGATTAGCCAACAGGATATTTACTTAGGTCCTGGGTGGGGTTTGCATTTCATGCCGAGCTCTCTACTGTAGCAGCATTTCTGTACCTGGACTAGCTAGTTTTCCTCTAGCATAGAAAACATTACCTCTGTAATTATTTTTTTTGTATTATTTACAATGGAACATCTTTCATGATCATTCCTCTTAGTTTTTCTTTCCTAGCTTTCAAAGCAGTTTGCAAAGGAAATGTAGTGTTGCCACTTCTAGTTTATCTATAAAGATACTGAGACCAAGAGCAAATGCCTGTAGTCATATGGCAAGTCAATAACTGAACCAGAAATTGATCCCAGAAATCTTGCTTGCGGTCCAGGTCCTGATCTGAACCATTCTGCTACCCACACATAGATTAAGAACTGTACGTTTCCACAAAAATTAAAGGCTAAATAGTCAACAGTAGCACTAAATTTGCATCCTAAATTTCACCTACCAATAAAATAAATGTATGGCATGCCCAAGCTGTAACTCACAAATTAATATTCTCTTTTAGTATACCAAAAAGGAAGGCAACAAATAAAAATAAGCAAACCTTTATTGCAGAGAGGTTTAAAAAAATCTGAAGCATGAACACTGTTTCATATGTAACTGAGAGTAAAATTCTGTAAATAGAAACTGCATGACAGAAAAAAAATATACAACATTTTATCACAGAATGAAAAACATATATCCTGAAAATGTATATGCCTCTGGTCCAACTTAGCCTCCAGAATGACATGCCTGAGGTACTATTGAAATCAGTGTTTGCTTGTAGCTCAAGAAAATAAACATATGTATTTGGAAAAAGAAGCAGATCTGTCTTACAGGATCTTAGTTCAAGCTTCAGTGTTTTTCCTACAGAAATTTACACACCTCAAGGCATTGCAAGGAGTTGCTTTTTCAGTAATACTTTTGATTTGAAAAAATCATAAGAATTTGAATACTGTTTCAATTTCACAGAAATTGTTTAAGAGTAACTGTAATCTAAACACTGCATTTACATTGAAAGGAACCAACATTATAAAACAGTATTACTCATTCGGGTTTTTTTCAAAAGCATTTGTTGACTTTTAATGGTTTTAAATGGAAAATGAAGACACAGAAATGTGTAGTTGTTTTGGTTTGGGTTGGGTTTTTTTAATCAATATATGAAACCAGCCAGGATAGGCTATCCAGCATGCTATCCAGCTTTGGAGTAACAACTTTAGAGGAAGCAGCTGTCAACACACTGGATTATTTCTCCATACAGTGCTTGTTTACACCTGCTCTTGTGGGGCGAAAAATGAAAAGTATTCCTTTCCCTTGCGGGAATATATGCATCTTGCCAAACAACCTTCACTGAACAGAATACATGTAAATGTAGAGAAGCAGTTCCCATGATGAGCTATTATGATGAATCAAAAGAAACCGCAGAGGCAGTACAATGGCAATTGAAGGTTTTTCTGTGGTGTTTCATATATTTGCACTTCAGAACAGAAACTAAAATACATGAAGTGACGCACAGAAGTGCAGTGAAGTGTTTAAAATATGCACTGACGTTTCAAGAATATGCCTACAGAATATTAAATAAAGGCCGGAGTTCATATTGCTGCTGACTAGAACCAGCTTCTGTTCTGCTTTAGAGGTGATGAATGTCTTGAAGGTTTGCGGTCACTGAAGCACACACAGTAGCGTAAAGATGATTCCTGCAGAGGGCTATGGAATATTTGAAAACATGCAGAAGTTCAATTTTGGAAAATGGTGTCTAATTTTTAATAGCAGCCTTTCTCATCACCTAGAAAACCATACGCTGCAGAGAGGACAGGAATGATGCTGGTGGATGAGTATCTGAAACTTCAAATCCTTCTGTGCTAAAGATGAGATCTTGATACTTAATCCCACCTTTATTTTCTGTGTTGGCTGCTCCTCCTCAGTTTCATTGTCATTCATCAATACAGTTGTGGAAGGAGGACTGTATTTGTGTTTGATTGCCACTGTCCCTTGCATCTCTCCATCAAAGTCATCCCTTACAGTACTTTCAGAGTACTGCCTCTGATCTGTATGTTGATAACAGAATGTGTCCTTAAGCAAGTATTTCCAGTTATACCAGCTGCTTTTAACTTATTTTGCTTCTCTTTTGCCATATTGCACATCTTAATATATCCTTATTTCTATATTTCCTGTGTCATCTACAATTAACTGTGAGTGCAAACAGAGAAATTGGTAACTTCAGAAGTAGATAGATTTTCCTACTTTCCTTTCTATTCCTCACCATCTTTGCTTGCACCCTTTTTCTTCTTCCATTTCCGAAGTTCATCTTTGTTTCATTTCGTTCTTTCTCTGCTCTCCATTATTTTGTTTACTTCTTTTTTTATATCTCTTGCACCACTTTCTTTTTATCTCTCTTGTCTACCTTGCCTTCTCTGGTATTTTCATCCCACATAGTGGATCTTTGACCACAATATAATTTTCTCTTTCTGGGGTGAAATCAACCTGTTCTAAGTAAGAGGGAACCTGGCTAGGAATATGCCTCATGATAGAGACCCACTTTTCTCCCCATTCTGTGGTAATTAAGATTTTGCTTGCCTTCCTCCTCTCCCCATAACTGCCTTCTATCTACTCAATTACTGAGTTTCCATTTCCTTTGGGCCTTTTCCCTTTTACTAATTTCTTTTACTTTAACTGAAGTACTGCAGTAATATAATTCCCTGCTTTATATAGGTTGCTTCTTATAACTATTCTTCCTTCCCTCTCTTCTGTTATTCCGGATTTGCCATGAGTAGGGTCTGCAAATGTCTTACAAGCGGGTCCTGGAGCAGCTGGACTGGTGACAGCCACTTTGGCTGATGATTCGTCAGTTGCAGCCCGTGCCAGCCTTGGCCAGTACCTCATTTTAGCACTGAAAAGCTGGCAGGTAACTGAGCTACCATAAGTGGCACTGAAAAAAAAAAACCTGAATACATATCTACGGTTTCAAATCTGTAAGGATTTTCATATAGTTAAAAAATTTAGAGAGGCCAGAAAGGACTAGTAGATGATTTGTGGAAATCTGGTCTGTGCTTACGGCTTATAGACCTTCCAGAAATGCCACTAAAGAAGGAAAAGAACATATTCTGGCTTCTACAACAGACAAATACACTTCTCTCATTTACCCTATATTGACCCTAATGCCTATGTTTGCTTACACTGTAGAAAGGCATCTGATACAGTATTTGAAGACAAGACATAAGGACTTACCACTCCCCCAGTAGTTTGCTTCAGAGGTTAAGGATACCTAATAGTTGCTCTGATGATTAAAGGTCAATTCAGTTTTCATGCCCTAACTCTTGTGATATTTTCACCTGCTAGATGAAAGAGACTGCTATTATTTATCTTTGTATTTAGATATTTTTTTTACTATATTCAAGTATACAGATGACAGAAGGTCTTTCTGATCTGAAAAAAAACCCCACCAAATATCTCATTAATCGCTTTTGCCATCACATCACAATAGAAGCTGATTTTCAGTTGCCTGTCCAGCATAAATAACTCATGAATTATTTCCAGTCACTGACTTCCAGAACATATATAATCTGGGATATCTTTTTTAACAGACAAAGAAAAAAAGTTGATTGTAATAGTGCATGCACAAAATCTTTTCAGTTTCTGAAGATCAGTAGGATTTTGTAGCAATGGTAAAGATGGTAACTAGTGAAATAAATGCACTTCTGAAAACAAGTATGCAGTTTGTTAGCTATGATCACAAGTCAAAAAGAAAAAGAGTATGATCTAAAGCACAGATTAAAGCTGTTAAAATTTTGCTTTTTTTCCCAGCATCAGCTGATGCTCGTAACAGTTTTTTAAAAGTATTGGTTCTATATTCCAGTGTTTACAGAAATACATACCTAAAAATGAATAAAATTACATTTGAAAAGAGGGTATGTCACAACTGAGAGGCCAAAATTAGTAATTTGGAGCCATTTGATGCATTACACATGATTTTAGGCTAACTCTACAGGTTAGCCTGAGTAATAGAACATATTATTTATAATTCTTGGATTTGGAGAGGGTTATGAAGCTACTTTGAGAAATAAGAGTAAAGCCAGTTTAAAATTTATCCTTTAACTAAGACCAATAGAATAGGCACTCAAAAAATTCACAGTTAACACTGAGATCATTGAATATACAGTTTTGTCTGATCAGAATTACCTGGCAATGAATGAAGAAAAAAGGCCCTAAAAGTCTCAAGACTAGGTGGTCAAAATTAGGGTGTGCATCTCCATCTGGAAATAGAAAATCAAACTTCCATCAGCTAACTCACTCGTGCATTATGTAGATTAACTGTTATTGTCATTTACTGTTGTGAATAACCAAAATTGTTCACTAAATAGAAAAAGGCTACATGTTTAACAGTATCAATAAAACAAAACATCCGTTACTAGATACCAACACCCAGCTAGTTCTCCGAAAGCAAAGAACGTAGTATGACTTCATGTACTTTATTTCTAACAAATTCCACAGGGATCCAGTACCATACCTATGAAAGATTAATTTCACAACCTGATCTTGTAATATAGATTTAAAATGGTAATGGGGTTGATTTTATTTAAAGGCAACTGCTATGTTGATAAGGCTATATGGACTGATTTTTACATCAATTAATATATTTATTTTTGGAGTATATGGATATTATGCAAAGGCTACTGTTTGCATCTGTGTGTCTGTGTTTTCATCAGTTTATTTTCATCAGTTTAATCAAATAGGTTCAACAACATCATATATAGATGCTAATAGAAGCTGTAGTCATCTTGAAAAATAGTGCTCATCTGAAACCGTATACAGGTATGTGTAGTGATATGTCGTAATTATACATGTATAAGCAAAATCTTTTTGAGGAAAACAGCTAAGTTAAAGTAAAAACAGAACTATATTTTTTTTAGCTCAATCCTACTGCCAAGAGCAACAATTAAATTAAGTGTAAATTTATGAGTATATGCATTTTGCAGAGGGTTATTAAATGATAAATATTTAAATGATTTTTAGATGGTAATAGCGTTTAGTTCTAAATACCTTAGAATCCTATAGATTAAAATAGCCTTACTACCTACCTACCTATCATAGACTTCTGCAGATCAGCTTGTAAAGATCTTTAACTCTTTCCATAGATACGTTTTGAGTAATCCAATGCAAATGGTTTGACAAAAACCAAAGATCCACCTGAGCTTTGCTGGTCCATGTAGGGAATGCTTGCTTGTACCTACAGCTCATATGGCCAGTATCACATCTGTAACAGTTTCTGAGCATCTAAATGAAATCATTATGAACAAATTCCAGTTTAAGTAATTAGGTTTGGACCATAACAGAAGTCAAGAGTGCGGCTCAAGCTGAGGCCTCTGAAACCAGACGAAGACTCTTTAAGAGCTCAGCCCACGTTATGCATTTATAGCTAGTATTAATAATTTAGTAACTCGTTATAAATTATGTATAAGTGTCCTCTTACTACAAAGTGTAATCTTTATGGATATCATGAATTTCATATATATTTTTGAATATTTGAGATTGGGCATTTAGCAAAAAGATGAAGGAACAATAAAATGGCTATTGCCTGCCAGGATGCTCTGTGAGTACAGACTGCATTCCTGACGAGAGCGCTAGGAAATGTATTTCATTCCAATTCCATGACAGGGTGACTGCTGAAAAAGACTGCATGTATTACATGCTCTGATGCTGGCAGTGCAGGGATGTCCCTGATCTGGATGTGTTCTGGAAACAGATGTTCCCAAATGGAACCAAGGGTCAAAAGTGTTTCCCTGTGACACTGTGCCACCGCCCCATCCTGCACATCACATCTGTGATGAAAGTAGCAGTGATTTCATGTGAGGATTTTGCTTTGAATATTTTACTATGATTGCTTAAGAGACAGAAGCAGGACATATTTTTCGTATGATTATCGAGATTTTAATTTCAAAATGGCTGTAAACTGAGCCAGTCATATTTCCTGGCAGCAAAGTTCTTCACCTTGGGCTGTTTTAGCAGGACTGCAGCCAGGAGGTAAAGGGAAGCAGTCCTTTTTTTTCATTTGGCACTTCCAACACCCATGTGAACTGCTGCATATGGTTTGGGGCTCCCCAGTACAAAAAAGAGACTGGCAGACTGGAGCAAGTCCAGTGAAGGGCAACCAGGATGGCGAGGGGCTGGAGCACACAAAGTACAATAAGAGGCTGAGATAGCTGGGTGTCTTCAGCCTTAACAAAAGAAAGGTAAAGGGAGACCTTACTGCTGTCTTCCATTGCTTAATGGTAGGGCGTAGAGAAGGCAGAATCAAATTCTTCTCAAAGGTAACACAGAGGTTGGATAACAGGCAAAATACACAAGCTGCAACCTGTGGAATTCTTTTAAAAGTAAGGAAAATCTATTTTACTATGAGGATGAACAGATATTGGAAGAGGTTGCTGAGGGAGGTTGAGGAGGTTTACTCCTTGGAAATACTCAGTTTTGGCTGGACAAAGCACTGAGCAAGCTCATATGACTGGAGCTGCTTTGAGAAGAAGGCTGAAGTAGGCGACCTACACCGATTCCTTATGGAATAAATAATGATTTCAAAAGAATACAAGTACATTCATGGGCTGCATCAAAAGAAGTCCGGCTAGCTGGTCGAGGGAGGTGATTGCCTACTCCACTCTCATGAGGTCCCACCTGGACTACTGCATTCAGCTCTGGGGCCCTCAACACAAGAAAGACACAGACCAGAGGAGGGTCATGAAGATGATCAGAGGGCTAGAATACCTGCTATAAGAGGACAGGCTGAGAGGGTCAAGATAGTTCAGGTTGGAGAAGGGAATGCTCTGGGAAAACCTTAGAGCAGCTTCCAGTGCCCAAAGGGGGGCCTGCAAGAAATCTGGAGAGGGATATTTACAAGAGCCTGTAGTGACAGGACAAGGTGGAATGGCTTTAAACTGGCAGAGGGTAGATTTAATTAGATATTAGGAAGAACTTCTTTACTGTGAGGATGGTGAGTCACTGGAAGAGGTCGCCGAGAGAAGCTGTGGCTGCCCCATCCCTGGCAGTGTTCAAGGACAGGTTGGATGGGCCTTTGAGAAACCTGGTCTAGTGGAAGGTGTCCCTGCCCGTGGCAGGGGTTTGGAAGTAGATGATTTTAAGGTTTCTTCCAACCCAAAGCACTCTATGATTCAATGATTCAAAGTAATTGTTTCAAATACAGAGAAACAGTCTCAAAATTAAATACAATACCCGCATATATGGATATAAAGGATATAAGGAATAAAATAGAAATAAAAGTTATGCCAACCATATGCCATAGGTAAAATATCTATTTTATTGTTTCATTCCTACCGAAAATAATGTCACAGTTTGTCTAACATTTTATATTATTAGCTGAATAGAATATAGAAAATAATATCAACATATAAATTACTATTACTTAAAAAATATCTGGATTTCTGCTTTGAAGCTTTGCTACAAGACTGAAAATTAGGGCAGTCTGTAAACTCCATGGCTAATTTGAAGTATTAGAATCTAAACCAAATTCTGCTTAATCGCCTTAAAATGTCAAACAAATATAAGCGTATTCTGAACATCTGTCATGTCATATCTGAGCCAGATGTATTATAAACTTGCAGTCATTGTGGAATTTTTCCTCCACTAGTTATAAGATACAGTACTGTGCAGACTGAATGTCTCAAATTTATATATATATGTGTGTATACATATATAAACAAACATTTACACTGACAGAAACTAGAAAAGTTCTGAGCTGGAAAACAAATTGCTTGTGAGCTGTCAGTATGGCATATAGAGCTTGAAGCCATACGCAGGGGGAAAGTTCTTACAAGAGACATAAGTTGTCTGCAATTTATTGCAAGTTCTGCAATTATGTGTATTTACTAAAGACATCATTCAGTGGATATCAGTCAAGCAAAATCAGTGAGAAATCTGTTAGTGAGTCAGAGCTACGTCAATTGATTTTCAGTTTTACTCCTGGAAGGGTGGATAAGCAGTCAGACAGACTGCCCACTCCCCATCAGCAAGTCCACGGGTGGAACACCATTTTGCCCTGTGTAGCAACATATCACAGGTCTCACTGACAAAGCTGAAGCAGATTTATACATTTTCATTTATGCTCTTAGCCCCTGACTGTTTTGCATGTTAGCATGAGCCCTTCCTAAATCAAGAGCCTCTGAGCTATTACAGAACAGCACTGAGAACGAGTCTCTCACATGTAGTCTGGCAGCTCCTATTGTAACACCTTCCTAAATTATGGCATGTCCCTTATTATGGGATTTGCAAAAGGAACATTGGGAAGGAAAATTACACTGCATCTCCAACTAATAGGCTGTCTAACAGAATGAGTCCCAGTTACCACATTCAAAGGATGGAAGTAGAGAGTGGGAGTAAAATTAGTTTCTTTTCAGTCTTGTAACACGTAATATGCTTTCGGTTAAATATATAGACTGGACAAAGGTATAGCTAATAGTTGAATGCAGAGATAAATGTATCGCTAGCTCAGTCTGTGCTAAAAGGAAGCCTGTGTATACAAGTAGCTATGCAAATCTTTAAAGAACATATCAGTAGCTGAAGCTCAAGAAATACTCAGATGTTTAAATGTCTAAAAAGAAATTACAGAAAACAAGTTGTGTAAAACAGAAACCATGAGCAGTAAATAAAATGTGGCATTTTTAGACCTTTCATTAGATTTATCATGTCTGTGGTTTGCCGTGGAAAAGAAATGTCTTTTTTCCTTACCTTCAGTTTGCTGAAGGAGTATTATAAACTGTCGTAAAGATTTCCAAAACCATCTTCTTCAGCTTTGTAATGGGGTAAATTTGGAACTTCCTTAGGGAAACAATGCTAGGATTAAATCCTCTACAAAATTACTCAGCTGTCTGACTTTATTATAGACGTTTGCAAAAGAGTATAGCTGGACTTGCTGAAGGGACTTCAGACTGATACTAGTGTTCTTTAATGGAATAAACATCCCTTAAATGGAAATGTGCACACAAATAAGTAAAAAATGAGCTCTGTGTCTTCCCTACTGTAATCCCATGGTATGGTGAGTGCATCACTGATTATTATGACCTGATGCAGACAAAAGAGAGAGTGGTGATCCATAAAACAGTAAGATGAAGATAAACATCAGTAGCAGGCTCAGTACCACCGAGACAGGACCTCCATCTTGTGGGCAAAGCTTTGATGAAGCCAATAAGCTATCTGGGAAATGTGCTGTGTTGTCAACATTCCTTTCCTGTTTAAAACTAAAGGCAGTGAGAACCAGCAGATGGATGTTTATATAGCTGAAAATGTAAAACTAACTCATGTGAAATTGGAAAATTGCATTTCTCTTTAGTAAAAGACAGGCTTGTACTGGCACAGCAGAGTGTGGAAAAACCCAAAGCAGTTGTATGAGGCATACACTGTCCCAGGAAGCTAATTTAATCTTAATATGAGCCATAGACATCTGTCAAGCCAGTAACATTGGAAACAGATGCAAGCTCTATAAAAATCCACTGTAGGATGAACAGCTGATTTATGGGACATTGCTTCAAACACAAAAAGTGAAAAGCAAAAGGTAACCAGATAAATGAAACTAATGGATTAGTAACAAGGAAAATTCTTACTTCCTGACAGCTGAGAGAAACATAGGCTTGGGGCAAACAAGATAGATAAAATGGAAAATAAAATTCTGTGGGATGCAAGGCATTTCATTAACAAGGAGTAACAGGAGTATTTCTCCTCCAGTGAAAATATTAAAGCAAGCCTCAGAGAAAAGTGTGCTTTTTAAAATGGGTGCTATGGTGAGATTCTGAATGGGTCTGTAAAACCTCCATTAAACAAAACACATACAATGTCCTTCAGCTACTTTCACATAGTCAGTTGAAAGAGCAGACAAAATATTGACTAGAATAGGGTGGCTCAGGAACCAAATCCAAGGATTGTATTAAAAAATCACTGATTTGGAGCTCCACATGTCTAATTCAATAAATTTCCATCACATGCTGATTATGTCTACTTCCATGCATTCACACAAGCTGAGATTTCCCCATTTTACAGTCTTTTAGAGAAATGGAGTATTTGGCTCTACACTTTAAAGAGACCATGAAATGTCTTTCAGTTGTTTTACATTTTACCTCTAAATACATTATGAAGCAGACATACAAACAAGTCCAGATACCAGGACATACTATTTGTTGAAAAAAATGTTCAACTTCTATAAATTTGCTTCAAAAGCTAAGTTCGAAAGCAAAAAACTCATATAACTCTGCTCAGTGCTTAAAACTGCAAATTCAAGGGACATGCAAGTTGTGTAATACACCCTCATCTATTTTCACCCTGACATTATGCTAACCCTTTATTCTTGTACAAGTTCTTCATTTGTTTACCTTGAGGTTGCCTGCTACTTTTTCAGTCACAAGCTTGCATGCATAAAATCTTGTCTGTTGATTCCAGTTACTTCAGTTAAGCTAATAATAGGTTTTGTTTTGACCCATTGCTAAATGTATCTGGCATTTGTAACTTTTGAGTGTTTTATTCTCTACATTTAATGACTTTCCCTTAAGATAGGGTTCCATGTGTAATAGTTATATTCATCAGCAGAAATCCATGTTAGCAATTTAGGTAGCCATTATAGTACTACTGTAAAACAATAATTCTGTGGGTTGCAGAAGAATGTAATATAAAAGCAATAAGGCCTTGATTCTATCACTGACTGCTCTTTAAAGATTTTATGATTGCCTATTTCCTTGGACGTCTGCACTTGGATGTCACCCTATAGCATTACTACCTGAAAAACAAAGGAGCTTTGGAAGACAAAATTGTCAGTAGTTTTCTACATTGCAGTTTATAAAATGATAGCTAAAATAAAAGCAAATCTTTTCTCAGTATATCTGAACTCTTTATACTGCAGTCTGCATCCCCTCTAAGGGTGTTTTTTAGGGGGTCTGTAACTCAAAATTTTTGAAAAGCAAAACAAAAAATTATGCAATATACCACAGGGGAATACTCTTCTTTAAAAGTAAATTAGGATTGAAAGAATATCTTTATAATTAATAGGTTAAAGAATATGACAGATGTGTTGTAATTATGCAGAAGTTAACATCAGAAAACCCCAAATCTCAAAAGTAAAATTACTGTTAAGTAAGCAGTTGTTACTAACTCTGATATAGGTTAACATTATGATAGGGAAAATGCTTATAAACTCCATTATTTTTTTAAATTCATTTAATCTACTTCATAACTATCCACAACCAATATAAATAACTGATGAAAGATATTATATGCTGCCATTACATGGAAGATTTATGGAACTCGGATGCTTTATCAAGCATTCATTGTATGCTTTATCAAGCATTTTCTTCCTTGCATAAATTCTGTCTTTAGATTTACATTTTGTCTAGAAATATATTCATTAACAACTTGCAATAGCTTGTGATAGAATAGAGACAATAAAGGGTGGTGCCCAATGCCAGAACCAGAGGTAATGGGCACAAACTAAAACATAGGAAGTTCCTCTTGAACAGCAGGAAACACTTTTTTACTGTGAGTGTGGCAGGAGCACTGACACAGGCTGCCCAGAGCAGTTGTGGAGTCTCCATCCTTGGAGACACTAAAAAGGCATCTGAACATGGTCCTCGGCAACTGATTCTGGGTGGTTTGTGCAGGGAGGTTGAATCAGATGCCTCAACCACTCAGCAAATCTATGATTCTGTGAAATTACAGACAAGATAGCAATTCCTTGGATACATTAAAAAAAAAAAAAAGAGAAAGAAATAGAAAGTACCTAATGATTGTAATCCAATTCCAGTCATTATAATTAAAAAATAAAAACAAATTAAAAATAAAGGAAAAAATAATAACAGTAATGGAGAAATTCTAGATGCAGTGGTCAGAAAGATTTTAGTATTTAATCCTGAGAAAAAAGAAATAAGAAAAAAATAATAAAGGGACTAGCATTTATACTTTCAGGTACTACAGTACCAGAGTGCTCAGATTCTTGGGCAGCAATTTACATCCTAGAGAGGACATTGTTCCCTTAAATATAAATTCATGTTTAGGACATCTCGTACAACTATTGTAGCTTTAAGTGAACTAAACGACATAAGGAAAATTAGATAACTACAAAAAACATGATCAATATCGTCATAATTAGAGGCATGTTAAATTAAGAAAGAACAGTTAGATACTATACAAATATAGTTTGTCCTATAAGTGGTAGTAAATGCTCCATCCCTGGCAGTGTTCAAGACCAGGTTAGACAGAGCCTTGGGTGACATGGTCTAGGGTGAGGCATCCCTACCCATGGCAGGGGGGTTGAAACTAGATGATCTTAAGGTCTTTTCCAACTCTAACCATTCCATGATTCTATGATTCTATATATAGTATGCAGGTATGTGTAGGAAATCGCAGCGGGTCTATAGGCCCCTTGACAGAGCAAGAGGAATTCAGCCTTGAACAGTTTGTGGTGTATCCCTGAAGCTTGGGAAAGTCCCGAGG
>JANHGB010024941.1:11609-34940 GCA_026283785.1 Coracopsis vasa | reverse complement strand
TGGCTGCCCCATCCCTGGCAGTGTTCAAGGCCAGGTTGGACACAGGGGCTTGGAGCAACCTGCTCTAGTGTGAGGTGGCCCTGCCCATGGCAGGGGGTTGGGTCTGGATGAGCTCTAAGGTCCCTTCAACCCAAATAATTTTATGATTCTATGATTTTATGTTTTCATTGTATATAATTCTATCCATACTAAGAAAATTAACCATGATGTTTAGCATTGCCCAATACTATTACTGGTAAGTGTGTTGTCCATACTTACTAGGCGATTAATTCACTATGTAGATGAAAGTATAAACTCAGAAAAAGAATTACCTGTCTGCTACCACTGCTGCCATCAGGACAAACACAACCACCCTACAAATTAAAAAAAAAGAAGTAATTATTGATTGCTGAAGTTTAAAAGAAAATCTTATTTCAGATGTGAAACTGTGTTTGGGGGAATAAAGACTGTGGGACTACAGAGTAGCTGTGACCGTTCCTACATCTAGAACAAATGAGGGGACAGCATAGCTCTATACTTTTAACATTTGCTTTGGAAGCTAGGCTGACACTACATCTCTCAGTGTTATGTCCCTGCAGATGCCTCATCAAGAGAGAATTATCTGGGTAGTCAAGGGCACAGAGAATCACCATTGTGTTCTCACCAATAAACCATGTGTGGAATTGAAGCAGTGTTACGAAGTGATTTTGGAGAGCCATTTCAGATAAATCTAATCTAAATAGGGTCACTTCAGTTATAACTCAGCTCACAATATCACCAATCCCCCATGCAAAATGACTACACTTTAAGGCTGACTCCTGAATTTAATTATTTCAACTACCAGGAAGCTATCTGGATAAAACTAGATAAAAATAGTGAAAATCCTGACCTGACTTGATCCACGGGTTGCAATAAATGATCCACCCTGTGAAGAATCCAATTATTTTTTATAGAAGCATTTTATCAGAATCTAAGATACATAAAATGATGTAGTGTGAAGGAAGAGACAAACTTTGTACTACTTCCCTGAACCAACAAACAGAATCTGTTCAGAACTCTATGAATTCTTGTGAAAATATCAGTTTGGAAGAAACTTAGTGACTGGATACAATGTACAGGGAATGGCTATCAGTAATACTAATGAAGAAAACTGCTACTCTTTGTAGCTCAGAGATCTGACTGTACTATTGAATTAGGCTTCAAAGTCTTAGGGACAGGGGATTATGCTAGTGTTGCATCTAATGCTGGACACAGTGGGATTCCAGATCTCTGGGTAGCTGATGGGTACCAATACAGTACAAAATACTAAGAAATACAGAATCAGGTGTCACTCTGGATCAGTTAAATTTCACATAATTCTGTAACACATAGACCACTGCAGCAGTAAGTAAGTCTACACAATGGGAAAGTTGGACCTACTTTTGTAACAGAAGGTACGCTATCACTCAGATGTACCTTGTTACCAGATTCTAAATGAAACAGAAGTATGTATCTGAGCACAGCCATCACCAGAGCAGGACTGTCTCTAAAAATAAGTGTTAAAAAAAAAGGATTCTAAACCTATTTCTTTTGTGTTTTACAAGCAAATTTTACAAAATATTATGAAAACAAACACCTGCAATGCTTACCTGCTCAGTGAAAGAATGAGGAGACAGTATATTCTGGCCCCATTGTAATTATTTACAACTGCAAAATCATAACATTACAGGGAAAATGCTGCCAAATCAAACTAGTATCCCTCAGCACAGATCAGGGAGTGGAATCTAATTTTCAGGAGTGAAAATTAGATTTCTCACAAAAGTCTTTGCAATATCATGCAATAGACACTGTTATTACCTGGGGGTTACTGTGGCTGCTATTTGAAGTAGAAGACTCATTCTGTGAGGAAACAAGAAATGACTCATTTTTCTGTAAGGGTAATAAGTGAAAATACATAGCTCTACCGGGAAAAAAACACCTAACCCTAATCAGAATACTCTGTTGTGGGAATTAGATCCTTATTCTTCTTTCTGTAGGTAATACACCAAGGAGCTGTAACATCAGCAGAAAAAGTGACAAGAATAGTTTACCTGTGCATCGTAGGCTCTTTTGCTCAAAACATGTGATGTATCCTGTAAAAACCAAAGACATTTACTATGAGGAGATGACAACTCTATGAACAGTGACAGGCCTTTCGTTTTTACTTATTAATTATGTGTTTCTAACAACTCCAGACCCTTTAATGCATACACCGAGTAGGAAAGCCTTATTATAAAATTAAAGTCTACTTGCACATTGTTTGTCTGACTTGAAGCTATACAATACACATATCCCTATCTCCCCCACAACATGCTGAGCAGTATTAACTAGAAACATTATTCTTTCTCACTTCACTATTCCACATTTCTTCAGCTAAAATTTTAGCTGTCCTCTAGGTTTATGACACTCATCTGATTTTAACTTTAGCTTGGACCAACTCTGTATGTGCTTCCTGAAGAATAGGAATCTGAGCTGCCCTATACCTCGCAGCAGGAATTTCATGTCTTTTTATTCATATAGATACTTTTTTTAACATAAATTCACCCAAACAGCAAATAGCCAAGTTATTTATCCTTAAAGAAAAAATGCTACTTACTCTGGCAACAAGAACTTTCTTCTTTGCACAACCAGAACTCTGTAAAGGAGCCAGAAGCCAGTTATTTATAGATGCAGCCATCCACAAAATACTTTCAGCAAAGATTTATTTAAACTTGTCAAGGTGGCATATTTTGAGACAGAAAATGTTCAGATCTATCATTTTACTATCAGTAAGAGTCTTAAAAAGCATATTCTTTGTCTGTTTTCACCTTCACACTCCTTCAGCAGAAATTCCTGCTGAGCAGAGTCTCCTTCAGCTCAAACTCAATGGTTTAGAAGCCATCAGTATAATGATTCCTTGTTCTTGTTTAAATCCCCTCCCCTTCTTTGTGAGAATGTTAAGAAGCAAACTCTTACAATGAAATCCAGCAATATGCACTGGATAGGGATAACCAAGGGAATAATAACATCTTTTGTGAACAAAGGAGGAGGTGATGAGACTCAAACAGGGTTTGCTGCTGAAGGATTTTAGTTTGCAGAACAAAAACCTAATGCAATGCATTCAGGGCAAAGAAAAAGAGGTTTTCAGAAGGCCTCCTTACGTTTTTGGGGCAGTACTAAAATACTAGTGAGGAAAAAGAGGGAAAATAATGAAGCAGCAAAGTATCTGGCTGGCAACTGAAGGTAAGCGGCTGACGACAGAAGGTTACTCTAGATGGCAGCAGAACAAAAGGATGCTGAAACATGTTAAAAATACCCATGTTACCAGTTTCTACTTGTAGGACAGAATGTTACTTTACACCACCAGCAGATATATAAGTTTAAATGAGGACAAGTGGAAAAAGCTTGGGATGGCTACATGCCTCACCTATCCAGATGGTTAATTCCCAAATAACAATCCAGTCAACTGTATATACTACAAAAAACCTGTGTTACTACTGTGGAGTTTTAAATAATTGCCCAGCAGCCTTGAGAAGGGCTAGAAGGCACTGAGTACAGAGAACTATAACATCAAATATCTCCTTCTTTAATTACCTTTTTGAAGGGTACTATAAAGCAATCACACTATACAATCAGAGGCCCACAGGACTAATGTTGAAATGCTCAGTTACTAACACTGTCATTAATCATAAGAATTTGAGTACTACAGAAGAAAAAAGTACTTACCGGAACATTGGCACTATAGGTAGTGTCACTCTGGAAAAGAATAAATGATTTCCTTCTTTAAGAGTTATTTAAATACAGTAAGCTTATAGAAACCCTATTCTTTCTGCTACTGCTTACAGACATAAAAAAGAAATAATACTCTGTTGCTCATATTCCCCACAGCCTTGCTTAAATCAGTCTGAAATCCTACTATTTCAGTCTGAAAAAGATTTTAATAGCAGCTTTGGATTAGTAGAAATGTAACACGATAGAACAGTGGAATATCTGCCACTGTATCTCTCTTCTTTCTTTCTGTGTATGTAGTTAAAGTTTGTCTATGGGAATTGCTTTTTTTTTTTTGAACATTACTGTAAAATTTATCCTTAGGTTTTAAGTGAAGTTTTCCATTACTGCAAAGGCACCAAAGTCTTTTTATCCGTATTTCAGTTCACCAAGTTAAATGCATTTAAAAGCACAAAATGCATCTGCCAACACTTACATGACAATCTTCAGTAAGAAAACATGCAGTTACTGAAACAGCTATTAGTGTGGGAAATCAACATTCTTTCTGGATCATTCTGCTCACAAGGCTGCATCTAGCAGTGCAATATTTTCCCATCGACATGAAAAATACTGATGAAAATATACTAGAGAAAGCATACTCACATCATCACAAGCATTATCGTCTGAGTAACCTTGTGAATCCTAGAAGGACATTAAATACCAGTTATTTCCTCACAAAAATGGATTGTTAAAACTAAACTTTGTACTCTGCAAGACAGAACTGAGGTTAGTACAAAGAAAAAGCTGAGTTAAATTAAGTCCTTTATAAAGAAAATAAGGAGCCAAATAGAACAGCTGCTTACAGGGAATGTTGAATTCTCCACTAAAGAAAAAACCAAAACCAATTCAAAACAAAAAGAGCATAGAAACTGTTATGTTTTAGTACATCTTTGAGAAAGATGATGCACGGACTACGAAGATTAGCACAAAATAATATGTGTCTAGAAGACAGAAAGAACTGGTTACCTGGTTATCATAATAGGTGTCTGATCCACCCTTTAAAACAAACAAACCAAAATCAGAAAAAATTAGAATATGGGAAACCTGATTTTGAGCAGAAACTAAAGCTTGTACAAAGCGATGAACAAGTAGGGAAATAGAGCATTACTTACTTGGCCACCCGAATAGCCTTGCGAGTAGGATCCACCCTGTAAAACCAAACAAATACAAACCCTACTTCAGAAGAAGCTGTGGTTTTATTTGGGGGCTGTAAAGCTGGAATAAACAATTACCTGGGATTCCTTTGAACAAATACAACTTTCTGGATACCTATACAGCTTTATCAGAGATGATAAAAGTTCTTACCAGGAGAAAAATCATGGTCTACCTACCTGGTTGCCACCATAATTTTGTGAGGATGGTGATCCACCCTGTCAACAAAACCAAATAGGATTAATATTACAAAGTTGTAAATCAGGTATTGATAATCCCTTGTGGAACCTGTAGAGTAAAACCTCAGTGGGAGGAAATAATAATCTAGTACTTACTTGGCTGCCATCATAGGTTTGTAAGGAGTATGATGCACCCTGTGAAAACAAAACAGCAACAGGTAATGCTGGAGAGCTGAATTTGACCAGCAGCTTTACTAGGTTGCTGAATTCTTTCTATATAAGTGGAATTTCTGGACTGAAAAACCCTTCCTTTTTAAGAGAGTGAGATGCAGGTTGGAGCTGGGGAACCTCTGCAAGAGTCTATACCCTCATGAGCAAGGAAACTGTATTCTGGATTAGAACTGCTTAAAAAGTTTTTACCAATGGGTAATAGAGAGCTGCCTACCTGACCACCCTGTGATCCATCCTGTAAATGAGACAAAAATAGGCATGCTTTTGACACTTGCTGCTTGACTATGGCTTATTTTTAATGAAAGCTATGAGACTTTCTCAGAAAGAGTAAGGTGCAGAGGCAGGTATGTGATATAGATATGATGTCTAATGTAGTGAGCATAGATCATCAATAGTGCAAAGGTAAATGCTACATAACACCTATGTCAATGAACTACAAACTTTTAGCTTTAAGTAATGCCTAGTACACAGACAAGTTTCATTCTGAACAGTCTCTAGAGAATGTATCTTTTTTTCTTCTGAGGAAAACATAATTTCTACAACTGGAATGAAAAGCTCCCCTGGTAGCATTATTACACAGAAAGCTGTGAGACTTGATATACAGTGCCTTTGAGAAAAAGGTTTAAAATAAAGCACTAGGTATGTTTCAACATGCCCTCTTTAGAAGGGGGATGTAAATTCTCCAAGTGAAATCAAAAGAGACATTTGTAGAAGCATTAGTGTCAAAAGTGCACAAGAACAGTGAGATTCTGAGCTACTGAAGAGTGAGATATTTGCCAGTCACTAAAATGGGGCTGAGACATCATCCAGGAGAGGCAAAGTAAACTGAAATGAAAAGTATTGTCTGTCAGTGTTATAGCAGTTTTTAGTACAAAATTTAAGTGTTGCCTTTAGTGTTGGAAAGAAACAGCTCTTCTTTATTAAAAAAAATAGCTATTATAAAATAACATACTTATGTACCTACATTATATATTATTCTTTCAAGTTATGTACAGTGTATTGTGTATACTATATATTCTATACCACATAATATATTAAAGCAACATCTATGTTGTTTGTATATTTATCAATATATTTAGATCACTAATACAATGAATCTGATTTTTCTATTTCTTGTGAAAAATCAGTAAGAATCAAGAGAAGTGTGAATAAAAAAAAAAAAGAGATCATCTGTTCCTGCTTTCTTCATAATTTCTAACATTTACAGAGATTGTTTCTTTAAACATAGTAGACATCTTTTAGGATAGAGTTTTTTAGAGTTCCAGCACCAAAAGTTCCAGCTTTCCAGAATCTGGCCTTAGTATCCTATAGAGCTAGACATTTCACAGACATAAAACTAGGAAAAAGGGGAGAACAGCCCCCAAGCCCATGTGATATTCCTGTGTATAAGAAGATAGTAAGTGCTAATTTCATAATTGGTAAGATTACATGGATTTATGAATCAGAAGCTGGTTCTAATTGAGTTAGTGGCAAAACTAATTTTGAATGTGTCTTAAAAATCAGAGAAAGAAAAGCATTTACCTGGTGGCAGGGATTGCTGTCATAGGAGACCCCCTGTTAAGAAAGAAACAAACCAAAAGGTAAATGTCCCAATTGTCATTTTCACACAGAGTAGTCAGCTTTCTTCAAACTTCTATGTGAGAATTAATGGAATGAAACTCTACATAAAACTTTACAGAGGGTGAGTTTAATTGCATTTAACCCTTTAAGTCTGTGGCTTTACCCTCTGTCACTCCCATACCCACATAGTCACAAGCACCAAGACACATGCACACAGATGATAAAAGCAGGACTACTGTGTGCCATATGGAAAGTGAGGTAGGCTGGCAGCTGAATGATACAGACTGTCTGTATCATCCTAGGTCTTTTTGATTGCTAAAGGTAAACTGTTTTGTTGAGTTGGTTTGGACAGTCCATTTAGGAATCAACAGTTACAGCTGTGTGACCATCTACTTCAGAATCACACTAGATTCACCCATCATAGATCTTAGGCAAGCCTACTGCCCAATAATCATAGAAGTAGCTGGGTTGGAAAAAAACTTTAAAATCATCAAGTCCAACCATTCCCTCAACATTGAAGACACTGTGTGGGCATACAGAAGTTGAAATGGAACCAGGATGAAAACTACTAATCCAATTCTTAATCCGCAGGAGCCACTCTCTAATCCTATCACTTTCTGTAGGAAAGTTTTTGCCTGTTTACTGAAAAGATACATGAATCATTACTTGGCCATCTTTTGTGTGTAACACTACATGGTGAGAAGCCACTTCATTTTGGTTACAATGATCAACACCATCAGTGCTTCTTGATCTCTGTGCTAGACAATTCCATGGAAGAATGAAACCAAAAGGTTTCAACTAATAAAAATTAGATAACTTATTGGAAAATATATTACTACTACAAAGAAAGCTGGGTCTAGTTTTCAGATAGTGTGGAGAAAGAGGACTTACTGGTCCACAACCATTGCTGCCACCTGAGTAACCAGATCCACCCTGTTGGAGAAAAGAAAAAGAAGATAAGAGGAAAAAAAAAGCAGCTCAGTAATCCAAATATTCCTTTTCTTCATTTCAAAACCAAGAAAATATTGTAAAGGGCTTTAGCTGCCCGACCACTTTTTAAGAAAACCAGGGACATCCTAGTGAGTGTTTTATTAAGAAGTACTTCCCTAAGTGAGAAGGACCTGTATCAATAACCCTATAGCTACCAGACCCATATGAATAAAGTTCACAGCTTCTAATGAGACCTTACTATATTGTTTCAAGAAAAAACCCATAAAATTCTCGAGCCATATAAAGGAACATCAGGTGTGTTGTATACTGACTGGTATGTTTACCAGGCCATAGGAAATGCTATCTTGAGGCTGATACCCCTGTAAGAAAGGCAAGAGTTCATTTGTAAACAAAGCTGGCTGCCCGATTAGGCAATCTTCTAGAATAGAATTTTAGGTATTTTCTAGAATAGAAAATGTTCTATCAAATTTGGAATTGTGAGAGCTTGCTGAGTGCTTTTGCAGTGTCATGGCACTCCCCTTGCTACAGCGCTGTGTTCTGACTGGTGAAGGGCAGATACTTACCAGGCCATACGAAACACTTTGAGGTCGGGAGCCCTGTAAGAAAAACAAGAACTCAGCTGTAACCAAAGCCGTAGCGTCAGCAGAGCTGCAACAGAACAGCCCATTTCCACTAACAGTTCCGCTGTGAAAGAAATCTCACCTGGCCAGAGTACTGGCTGCTTTGGGGAGTCTGTAAAAAAGAGAAGGTAATTAACATCTTGACAAGAGGCATTTATAGAGAGCATCATGTTTATGAAAGTATAGCTGCACAAGGGTTTCCCAGAAAGGCTCGTCCTGAGCCAAAGCAGACAGAGTAGGCTGCTGACATCTGTGCAGCAAATAGGTTGCCCTATTCTCAGTGAAAGCCTTGAATCAAATTGAGATGCAACTGCCAAAGGAAACATCAGGGCAGTATGAAGAGCCCAGACTTCCTCCTGGCCTTCACAATGATGTTGAGTGCAATGATTTCATGTGCTTGGATTCCAGATAAGAAAGTATTTTGAGTGTGAAAATACATATGTTCAGGGAAAACACCCTTCAAAGTTGCCACTGTGAGAGCCTGCTGAGTGCTTTTGCAGTGCTATGGCACTCCATGTGCTCCAATGCTGGTTTTGGACTGGTGAAGGGCAGATACTTACCAGGGTGTAGGAAACACTTTGAGGACGGGAGCCCTGTAAGAAAGACAAGAACTCAGCTGTAACCAGAGCTGTAGTGTCAGCAGAGCTGCAGCAGAACAGCCCATTTCCACTAACAGTTCCTCTGTACTCGGTTCTTTTTTTTCCTCAAGGTAACTCAGTGACACAAACCAGAACCAGGGACCACTCAGCAACACCAAGAAGGAAAAATCCCAGCCAAACCCCAAAGCCCATTTGTAAAGGAGGGCTTAGAGAAAAGCTGATTGCCTTTCAGCAAAGAAATCTCACCTGGCCAGAGTACTGGCTGCTTTGGGGACCCTATGAAAAGATAACTGTCATTTAAAGTTGGAATTGTAAATGATTGCCAAAGTGCTTTTGCAGTGCCATGGCACTCCACTTGCTACAGTGCTGTATTCTGACTGGTACTGACAGATGCTTACCTGGCCGTATGAAACACTTTGAGGCCGGGAGCCCTGTAAGAAAGGAATTAGTGATTCATAATCATTATATTGATGAAGTACATGCCTCTCCCAATCTTGACTCTTTGTGAGCCAAGCCACCCAGAATACAACAGAGAATGTACAGTCTTTGCTGCTTTACTGGAGTTATTTTAATCTTTTAATTCTGGATGAATATTTGATCACACAGTACTTATCAAATGACAACCACAGAGTATTTTTATGTCCCTCTCAGACGGGACTCTAGTTTTATAATGGTTTCCCAGCACATTCAAGGGAGACAACACTTTCTTATTGTGTTTCTTTTACCTGCTATTCTCAGACATTGGGCTAAGATGGCTAATGGTAAGTGAATCTTAGAGTCATAGACTACTGTGAGTTGGAAGGGACGTTAAAGCTCATACAGTTCCAACCCCCTGCCACAGGAAGGGACACTTTCCACTAGAGCAGGCTGCTCCAAGCCCTGTCCAACCTGGCCTTGTATGGGGCATCCACAACTTTTGATTGCCTGTACTTGTATTATTGGGCCACATCTGCACAATTCCCTTCCTCTGAGGGAAAATAAAGGTGAAAAATAATTTGGAAAAAAACTAAGAAAGAATCTGTCAAAAAGCTAAAAGATTCATAAAATGGAAACAATGCAATTGAAAGTAGCAGGTCAAACGAATCAGTCAAGGATGCCAGTACTGTGGGTAACTATATGCTGCTGAAGCAATCTGCCCTCAACAGAAAGTCAAATAAATACAGATGCTTCATGTACATTCAGACCCGTGCAACAGCTTTCTGGGAGAGTTATGAAGTCAGGGATTACCAAAAAGAATTGGAATTATCTTGTGTATTTCTGCAATCTGACATAAAGATCCTGACAAAATTCAAAGCTATCTTAGGGCTGCTTTAATTCACATAAAAACTGTAAAGGGAGGTGAGCATTCATCATCTGCAGGCTTTAAGACCAAATCTTCCTGCATCTAAGGACCTAAGCAAATATTCTTTAGCTCCTCAAAACTGTTTCTCTGTACTGAGACCAAAGAAGACAGCAAAAAACTTACTGTAAATTCGTCTTGTAACATGTAAATCAACGAGAACAGCAGCAAATAGACTATACTATAAAGTTTAAAGTTCCATACACATATAAAATATCAGACAGCAACAGTAACTCATGCTTCTGGCAGATATCCATTACAAACACAACTGTCACTTTAACAACTAAAGATTTGAAATGGATTCAGATCTGTTCTTTCTGAAGAGATCAGTAAAATTTGGGAAAAAAAGAATTACGTATTTTCTACCTTTTGCAGTGTCATGGCACTGCACTGGCTGATGTGCTGTGCTCTGACAGATACTTACCAGGCTGTAGGAAACACTTTGAGGTCGGGAGCCCTGTAAGAAAGACAAGAACTCAGCTGTAATCAAAGCTGTAGTCTCAGCAGAGCTACAACAGAACAGCCCATTTCCACTAACAGTTCCTCTGTGCTCGGTTCTTTTTCCTTCATGTTAAACTCAGCAGCACAAACCAAAACCAAGGACCACTCAGCAACACCAAGAAGGAAAAAACCCAGCCAAATCCCAAGGCCTATTTGCAACGCAGGACCCTAGAGAAAAGCTCATTTCATTTCAGGAAAAAAAATCTCACCTGGCCAGAGTACTGGCTGCTTTGAGGAGTCTGTAAAAAAAGAGAAGGTAATTAACACCTTGACAAGAGGCTTCTATAAAGAGCATCATGTTTATGAAGTATAGCTGCACAAGGGTTTCCCAGAAAGGCTCATCCTGAGCCAAAGCAAACAGAGCAGGCTGCTGGCATGTGTGCAACAAACAGGTTGCCCTATTCTCAGTGAAAGCCTTTAATCAAATTGAGATGCAACTGCCAAAGGAAATATCAAAACCTGCCAGCGGTGCTGGTCACACAGAGGTCAGTGAAGAACTACCTACGAAACAGCCAGTTTGCTTCCCTGGCCATAAGAACTGCTGCTGCCCAAGGAACTTGGTCCGCACTAGAACAAGGACATGTGGTTACTCCCCTTTTGTAAGGGATCCAGCCTGCATTAGGAAGAGCAAGCAACTACATCCTAAATCTGTGAGGGGCAGTATGAAGAGCCCAGACTCCCTCCTGGCCTTCACAGCGATGTTGAGTGCAATGATTTCATGTGCTGAGATTCCAGATAAGAAAGTATTTTGAGTGTGAAAATAGAGATGTTCAGGGAAAACATCCTTCGAAGTTGCACTTGTGAGAGCTTGCTGAGTGCTTTTGCAGTGCCATAGCACTCCACTGCTGCAGTGCTGTGCTCTGACTGGTGACTGGGTGGTTACTTACCAGGCTGTAAGAAACACTTTGAGGCCGGGAGATCTGTAGAAAGACAAGAACTCAGCTGTAAACAAAGCTGTAGTGTCAGGAGAGCTGCAGCAGAACAGCCCGTTTCCACTAGCAGTTCCTATGTGCTCTGTTCTTTTTCCTTCACTCAGCGGCACAAACGAAAACCAAGGACCACTCAGCAACACCAAGAAGGAAAAAAGCCCAGCCAAACCCCAAAGCTCATTTGTAAAGGAGGGCTTAGAGAAAAGCTCATCACATTTCAGGAAAGAAATCTCACCTGGCCAGAGTATTGGCTGCTTTGGGGAGTCTGTAAAAAAGAGAAGGTAATTAACACCTTGACAAGAGGCTTCTATAAAGAGTATCATGTTTATGAAAGGATAGCTGCACAAAGGTTTCCCAGAAAGGCTCATCATGAGCCAAAGCAGACAGAGCAGGCTGCTGGAATGTGTGCAGCAAATAGGTTGCCCTGTTCTTAGTGAAAGTCTTGAACCAATTTGAGATGCAGACTCCCAACCTTTTGCATGTTGATTGTTAGTGCTGTTGATTACTTGTCTCCCTGGGCTTTGATCCCTAGAAGTCATACCTACCCTTTTGAAACGTCTTCCTGGCTGCATATAGTGATACAGAGAATACTGACAAACATTTGCCTTTTTTCCTTTTTGTTTGCCCCCAAATAGAAGGAATTCTGAAGATCCTTCGTACCTGAGCTCATACTATGAATGCGCTCCTCTGCAACAATTTCTCTTATCATTATGGTAGTATTTGTTAAATCACACACTTGGTTTCCACATAAGTAGCTTTATCTGCATGGGTTTTAGTAAGGCTGAAAGACATTGCACGTAGGTTTGACTTTATGATTCTCCATTGTTCGCAATATGGATAAGCAACTATGTGAGATCTAATACACATGGGATCTGAATCTACCAGTATAGGATTTATGGTGTAATACTGAACCTAGAATCACTTACTCTCAGTGCCATGACTTTTATGCCCCTTTCAGAGGACACACTGAGTGGAATGCAGACATTCCACTTCACCTAACCACAAATGGAAATATATTTATGAGCATTTCAATCAAAAATAGTTGAACAACAATATCAGGTGACAATTTTATGAGCAAAACCCAGAGAAATAGAAGTACCTGCACCCTGTGAAATACATTTGAACATGTAGGAAATAACTGATTTCCAAGCTGGGGTGGCCCTGTTTTAGTGAAGTCTACAGAAATAAATTCACTTACCAGAACGTAAGTACTGCTGCTTTGTGGTCTTTGTGCACTCTACATAGGGACAAAAAATGGTTATTTACTTTTAAAAGAAATTACTTCTGTAATAAGACTTTTTATGAAGCAACTCTATCCTTATATCTACTAGATGGCAGAATCTAATGTTATACATTTTGCAAACAATGATGTTCAATAGACAAATTTCAGCTGTGGTAACTTGCTACTGATCTTTCAATGGAAGTGAGAACTCGTTGTTACGGTTTGAAGGACTATTGTATGAAGGAAGGAAAGCCTAAACTGTGAAGAATGGTAGGTAGGTTAAAAATGCAAAGGAAAACAGAAAAAATAATCCTGAGTGATAGCCATAATATTAAACTAGTTGTTTCCTTTTTAAAAATAGACTGTTTAAGTGAACATGGAACTGTTCAGGTTAGGATTTATGCATATTTGATTTAATAGCGAATAACATTCAAACTTAAGTTCTAGAATTCCATGCATCTTGCTGAGTAGACAGAGATGGTTAAATTTCACAGATTTTGAGAGCACTATGGAATGAGCATACAGAGGTTTTCATATTTCTTGGCTGTGGAAAACATGCAATGGTCTTTAATCAGCAGCCAAGTAAGATACCACTTTGCTGTAACCCCAGAAACCCTCTACTCCACCACTGTAGTCTGTGGATATCTAAGATACCCGTAAGGTATTCATATTTAGTTATTCCCAAAGAGATGAATCATTAGTTTACTGACACAGGGCTTCAGTCGAAACTTGAGTATAACGGAGAAAGAATGTCTACCTGTATAACGACCCTAGCAGCAGAACTTCCCAAACTCTGAAAGAAAAAATAAACCAAGACCCCACATCAGATAACACAGAATTTGACTTGTTTAAATGGAGTGCAGTTAAACAGAAAACACAAAGTTGTACTGGTTTGCTTGGGAGAATAAAGGGAAAGATTGCATATGCAATATATTGAGCATTAAAGTGTTAACACCCAGCAATAAATTAGTTTTTTTATCCCCAGCTCTCTACTAAGTAATTTGCTGCATTTGCAGCTGGTTCTATTGCAGTTTCTGGGGAGAGCAGCAGAGCAGAGGCTATGCCCTCTTTACACAACCAGTGAGCTTGGCTTAAGATATGGTGAGTGAAGCTTAAGACACCATCAACCCTCCAACTTGTCTCACTGTCACCTGCATTGGACATATATCACCACACAGACTAATTCAATTACTGATTTAGTCATTTGTTTGCTGTATTTGGTGGCATGAGGGTAAAAGGGTAGCAGACACCACCCTGAGGCAACTGGTTTGATCACATAAGAATCACATCCCTATTATAGAAATAATGAAAGTCTGCTTACCTGGGGATAGGTGTGACGCTACAAATGAAAGAAAACAACCTTTAGTTATTTTGTACAAGGGCTTGTCCAACAGAACATTGCAGCAGAAAAAGGGCCCTATCTTTTGGATACAATACACAACCAAATGTGAAAGAAAGATATAGAAAGGATAGCATAGAACACATGGATTATAATCCTCACTCAGGTTAGAACAATCAGATGTTTGATTAGAAATTAGAGATCAGAAAAACATATATATCAAATGTTTCATCATACAAACTTTCCTTAACCACCTTCAGGCTAACTTTACTTCTGACTGTGTGAGTTCCAAGTGAGCAAAGTGGAAATTGAATAATTTAAAAATGAGAATAAAAGTGAATTGCAATAGATACAGAAAAAACCCCAATCAAGCTATTCAGGAACAGAGATTGTATGCATTGAGAGACCTGGAATCTGCAACTAATCCAGTATCTCTGCAAGTACTGATAGCAATCATAGAACCATGAGTTTTGTAGCTATCCTAATACTGGCTTTCCCTGAAGATAACTATGCACCTAGGGTAAACTATGCCTGCCAAAGAGTTGCCTCCATACACCAGGAACCTTTCTGACAAATTAAGCCTGTAGGTATTTCAAAGCTTTTTGAGTCAGAACTTTGAGTAGTGTAGAGAAAAAGTGCTTACCACAGGTGGAAAAGGGTTGCTGTTGGCCACCACCACTACCTACAGAGGAATCAGAGAAAGCTGTTTATTCATCATAGAGTTTACTTCGATGGTTCAATATGTTAGGAAAAAGAAGAATAAAGAGTTCTCTAAATTTACAAACTCTAATAATAATGCTACAGATGATCACTTCTATAAAATATTATTTTTATAAACACATTTAATGCACATTACCAAGCAAAGAAGAATATGTATGTATATATAAGAGTATAAAGAGGTAAAACACTTGCTCCCAGTCACACAAGGACTCAGCTGTATAGGCAGAAGCAGGATTTCATGTATTGTATCATACCCACTGGCCTATGTGTCCTTTTTGATCTTCAACTTTCCACCTCAAAATGGAAGATCAATTTCTTTTCTCTTTATTCAGTATTATGCTAAGAAAAAGGCTTCGTATTGAGTTCATTCAAAAAAATGAAGCCAAATGCAGAAGTAGTAACTTCTGTAAAGGTTTTAATATTGTCTAATTAGAAGCTTCTCTTTCCACCTTATTTTACTTTTTTTAACTGAAAACAGTTTGTATCAACCAGTGGTGTAAAAAAGCAAATCACCATAAACATGTATGGATTTCATTTTATATACAGTTAAGTCAACTACCAACAAAAGCCACCACAGCACAGCTGGTTAGGATAAAGCATCTAAGAGCCAAACTGATTCAAATCATACGAATCAGTCTGGGTCAAAACCTTGAGAAGCCTGAGAATGATGGAATGGTTTGGGTTGGAAAGGACCTTAAGATCATCCAGTTCCAACCTCCTGCCATGGGCAGCGTCGCCCCATGACCATGTCATCCAAGGCTCTGTCCAGCTGGTAAAAGGAACTGTAGCACCACTGAAATAAACGGAGTAATGCCAAGCTATCTCTAAGTATGTTTTCCCTTTGAATTGAAAAGGAGAGCTTACCTTCTTACTGGACTCTGAACTGCTTGAAGGCACAGACTGTAAAGAATACAGAATCCATTTGTTGCTTAGGTATGACAAATTAATTACAGCACTATTTGCTACAAGAATGGTAGAGCTAACATAATTTCCCTAAAATACCAAGCAAAATAAGATTCTGAGGAAAAATATTAAAGTATTGCCAATTAATAAATGAAAGACTGAAAGAAATCACCTGGTTTAATTTTTTCCTACAAACCCCAGGTATTTTGTGAGCTTCCCACAGCACTGTGTAAGAGCTGCAAATGCTTCATCCAACATCCAGTTGGGAATTTGTTTATAATAAACTATTATTAGAAACAAAAATTAATCTCTTCTACCATCATCAAAACAGAAACCAATCCAAACTCCATTCCACCCAAACTGAAAAGCCTACTGTTGAAATGTGAACTTGAATAAATGGCATGTGCCATAAGATGAGAAATGCTTTAAAAGAAGCATAAAATAATCTGCAGCAAAGTTTTGCATTTCAGCAACTCACGTATACAATTGCATAGGCAAAAGCCACAAAATACACTTTTAATTCATAGTAACTATCAAAGAAAGCACTGACTTTTGGAAAATCATAATAAAAGTAACTGGTGTTCATTCACAGAACAAATATAATGGAGTTTCTGTGCAAACCAGAAGTAAATAACTTCTAACAAAGCTGATACTGCAACATGAACTAAGCATATAATTGGTCTGTTGAAGTTATTTCCATTACTACTCAACCATTTGGATACAGTGCTCCTTTACCCCTTCCATGAATTTAATTACTATTTGGCAAAAGTTTGGCATTACTGCTTGGTTTCTGAATAGCTTAGGAAGCTGAAAACATGTTGGAAAGCACATAGTTACCAGGCCATAGGAAATACCACTGCTGGAGGGTGCACTCTGAAATAAAAACAGAAATCGGGTATATATTTATATAACTAGTTGTTAATTATATAGAGAGGTCATCACATTTTTTTCCTTAGAGGATGTACACTTCGAACTGATTTTATCTCTATGTAATTAAATCTAGGGCAGTAGCAAAGTAGGCGGAACTTGCTTAAAGACGACTGAAGAAAAGATTTTCCAACATTCTACTGCAGTCATAAGATTAATGTTGCTCTATCACAAATACAGTTTACACTTACATAGTAAGTAAAGATGAAAAGTATTTAATGTTTAGGAATTAACATATCTAATGATTTATTTAAAGTTAAGTGTATCATTAGGCAGTTTCTTGGCTACAGTTTCAAACAGACATTTGAGAGTGTTTTCTTACTTGCTTTTATGATTTAAAAAATGGGAAATATGTCAGGTTTTGAAATAAACCTGTTTTCAGGTGAAAATGAAATAAATGAGATTGACAATAGAAATTACTTATTAAAAAATCATCTGATTAATACACAAAGGTTGTAAAAAGAAACCCAAATAGTATTGCACAATATGCAAAGACAATTACTCTTTCAGACAAAAAGCATTATGCCATTAAGAATTCTGACATTTTAGTAAGCTAACAAATTAGGCATTTGTAACAGGCAATGAGTAGCAACTGTAACATAAATTATTACATTCTGAGGAAGTGAGTGCAACACCTTTTAATCTTGGTTTTTAACCTCAGAAAAATACCACAGCCTACCACTAGTTTCCTTAGTATATTTAGGAAGAATAATGTAACTCTGCAGAAGCGAACAAAATACAATTTGCAGTAAGGAGATGATGTAAAGAGCATAGTATTAGACAACCAGTAAACATATATATAACCAACTTACATCTCTGCAGGCTTGTTGACTATAGGCATCAGCAGCACCCCCCTAAGAACAAAATGAAATCAGTTATTTCTCTTCTGTAATTGCTGAAAGGCACACTTCAGACATCAGGCAAAATAGTCCCTTGTATATTCATGATTATTTAGTGGTACTCAGGAAACATTTTAAAACAGACACTGTCAAGACATTTATTAATAGAAATAAATGATCAAGATTTAATGTAAAGCTTGTGATTCAAACTTATCATCTATGTCATGTGTATGTACACATATATGTAAAAATTAGGAAGCGGAAACTTGAAAGGAATCAGAATTAACACCTTCCTGACTTACAGTCAATCAACTATAAAATATCAAGGTCCAGCATAAGTAGTGACAGCTCCTTTTTTAAAGGAAATCCCACTTATTAATACAATCAACAGTCCCCCTCTAAACTGTGACTTTGTTGTTCTTTTGCAAAAACCTAATGGACATTGTGATGAATTTTACAGTTTACAAGTACTGATGACAGGAAAGGTTTACATTTTTGGAAACATTGTGCTTGCTGGAGCTGTGTCATCCCCTTTTTTCTAGTTGGAAGTGGCAACCGATAGTGCTTACCTATGACTAGCCATTTTTGTTTACTTGCTATACTATGAGAAAACAAGCAAAACCCTGTCATTGACATAGAAAGACTAAACTTGACTGTTTCAAGCTTTTTTGTCATTTTTTTTTTATATTGAGTAGCAACTTAGAACATGCAGACCAATTTGCATCAGTTTTGTCTTGAATAGAAGGGGAGAACAGACAACCTGTATGAGTGTAATGTCATGTGTGGATCATGATTCCATGATCCATATGTTTCTATTTAACTTTTTAACATCTCTGTTTGCCAAGTACTTCACAACATTGAATAAACTGTAATATTCATCTTCTTGCTCACTCCAGTATTTTCTATTTACAAAAGAAACTCCCACATGAACACCCATAAATAATGCAATCGAAAGTTAGGAGTTAGTATAAATATAGTTATGTTGGGGACAAAAAAGCAAAAAGTAAGAGAAGTGCTTACAGGGCCACATCCATTCTTGCTTATTGTGTAGACTACTGCATTCTGAAATAAAAACAGGAGTCAGTTATTTCCATGTAAAGAATAAAGGGGGGGTCAGAAAAAAAGATAAGCCCTGCTGCTTATGGTGTGAAAAGTTGAAAATGTGTATGTGCAAACAAGGGATAAGCAACTACAAAGGTTACCAGTTCACCGGCATCTGGCTGTACCAATTCTAAGTCAGTACGAACCATTAGTCATCATCTGGATCTTCTATAACTTTGCCATTGGTCCTTTGCTTGTACCTTTCAAAAGCTGTAAGTTGTTTTACTAAATGGTCTGTATTTTAGAAAAAATTAGTAATTTCATGCAGTTATGTGACAAGATGAGAAACTTAACTCTTAGAAAATAGTATGTATCATATCTGAAGGAAATACAATGAAGAAAAATCAGTATTTAGTCTATAGACATCAAAACAATTGGTATTTCTCAGAGGCTGGTAATTCCACTTACAAGTAGTGAAGACTGAACTAACGGAGTATTACCAGATAATTCATTAATAAGCAGTAAGAAATACATCTTTGAGAAGCTCAGTTCAAGAAACTGGAGACATACCAGAAAGCATATGACAGTTCAAGTGCAAACAGGCATGTTATGGTAGTGGAGGTAATTAACTAGAACACAAGTATCCATTTCTGTGATTAAAGAAGCGAAAGCGATCGGTGAGAATGCAGACATACATTCCCCAGAAGCTTTAAAAGGCTAATTAGACAGTGAAGTCCCTAAATTTTCAACTGCAAATATAATCTGCTGTTAAAAGTGATACAGACATTATAGTGGAGCTTTAATATACACATGAATATCTGGTGAAGTTTGGAGAAAATTTGTGGGGAAGGCAGTGAAACACAAGTATAATTCTAAAACTATACAAGAAAAGATTCTATGTTCTGTGTTTTATAAATATCATAGAACCACAGAATCATTTAGGTTGGAAAACACCTTTAAGATCATGGAGACCAACCACAGAGGGGCTGGAACTAGATCTTCAAGGCCCCTTCCAATCCAAACCATTCTATGATTTTATAATAACATATTTGGATTACAATACAAATGCTTATGCTAGCTTTATAAAACCATCATTCTCACTATGACAAATGGAAAAGAAATCATCCCATCTCTGCAGTTTCCTCTTTCTGAAAGGAGCTGCACACAATGGGTGGGTCCTTTTACTTCTTAGAATCATAGAAGGGTTTGAGTTGGAATGGACCTTAAATTAATCCAGTTCCAACGCCCTGCTATGGGCAGGGACGTCTCACCCTTCTTGTTTCTATGTGCAAAGGCTTTAGATCACAGGAAACACTCCTAGGGGTCAGGAACAAACCAGCTTGACTGAATGCACAGAGTGCTTGTTGCATACACAAGTAGGAATCCCCTAGGAAGATGGAAGGAGTCTTTCTTTTCCTCAAAAGGGTCAAGTTAAAGCTTGATAAAAATGTTTAATGTGTGAGATCAGAGGTGGTGAAGCATTTTGTAGTTAAGAATACTGACAGCAATCTACTGAATTCAACACTGTAGGAAGCTGTACCTAGTCCAGGTACTGGACACACAGTTCACAGGAACAATAACTCATTCTGCATTAACTAGCAGAGGTGGTATTTCAGTACAGTATTAAATCACCTGAGAACTCTGTAGTTACAGAGTTTTAGTCATTTGAGGTTACTGGAAGTTAGAACTCTTACCGGACTGCCTGAATAGCTGCTCTGAGAGGAACTGGAAGGTCCAACCTGGAAAGAAAACAAAATTCTATTTATTATTTTGCAGAAAATTGATTTTTAGCTACATTTTAGATTTTTTATGAAAGAAAGATCTACCTAGTGGGAAAAGGAAGAACATACAAAATAGTTTTCTGACCGTGACTTCATTCTATCAACTGATACTATTGAAATTATCTCAGAGATCTTTGAAGATCTCTGAATCTTTAATCAAATAATCAAAAGCTAAAATCAAATAATCAAAACTATGCCAAAACAGCTGGTATAAATCAACATAATTCAGCTGCTTGCACCCTTTTTTATCTGGCCTCATACACTTGATGTGCATCATTGAGGAGGAGATCTACACTGTCAAGATTAAAAAGTATATGAAAACTTTTTACTGGTATGACTATCTAATCACTGAACAGTATGGCATGTAGGGCATATTTGCTGGGAAAAAGGAAAGAAGAAAAACAGGCTTCTTCACTTAGCTGCAAGAGATAGCTTTCAGAAAAATAAAATCAAATACTTGAATCCTATAAGTAGATGATGATTTGCAAAAGGCAAGGTTTCAGAGCTGTTGCAATAAGTGGTCTTTAAAAGCAAGCAAGCACTATGATTAAAAAGTGAAGACAGAAGAAAGGAAACCTCTCTTAGAAAGTTACTCCAGATCAGCTCGAGAGAACCGGCAGGAAGAAATGGGAACAAGGTTGACGACCATTTAGGAAGTCTGGGACTTTCATCAACCAAGGTAAATTGCCAAAAAGAAAAATTAATTGTGCAACAAGATGGATAAAGATTTGAGCAGAAGCAGGTTTTGACTGGCTCTTGAGGTCTTGAGCAATTAGCAATGTTTCAATGTCTTTGGAGAAAGAATACTTACCATGACGCATCCGCCTTGCCTTGTGTAAGTCCCCCCAAGCTGCAAGAAAATACAGGTTCCAGTTACTGTTTATTGATTGGTATATAAGTACCACACTATTTTAAACAGTAAATCAACTGAATGCACATTCATGGTCTGAATGAAGGAGTCAAGTGTTTCATTGCTTACAATACCTCACACATTGTAACAATCTGATCTGAGAACTGACATTAATTAAAAATAAGAATTCAAAACTGCATACAAGAATATAGGCAGAAATGAGATCTTGCTAGGAAAGTAATTTAAATGAGACAATATAACATTTGTGCTACAACCATGAAACAACTGGGCCAGTAGGACAGGAATTCTATAAACTGGGAAATTGAAGAAAAATTGCTCTCACCTTCTTACATTCTAGTGCTATCATAACCTGTGGGGGGAAAGAGCACAAATTATTTACTGGGGGAAAAAAAAGCAGCAACTTATTATAGGAAACAGGAGCAAGAGACAAAATTGAGGTGCCCACTCTTGGTTAGATCTCAAGATGACATAAATCAGTGTTGCTACAGCCAAGAATACTGTATATTTGAACAGACTTCCTTTGCTTTAGCTGCCAGTCATGTTTAAGATGTTTTATATAAGCATAATTCTTGGCTAAAGAGTAACCAAACTCATTTCTACGAATATGCTACACAGATCTCGTTCCAGTGACTGAGGCTTCAGATTGGTGTACTATCCTTCAGATTAGCATAGTACACCACAAGTATAATAGAGTTATCCTTATGGCCAATTTGGTTTTCTTTGTCTTTATGCTATGGATTGTTTTAATAACTAGATTGTTAGTTTCCTTTCACTCAAAACATACCTTCCTTTTACTTTTTCCTGTCCCATTAACTGACTCAGAATGTGTAGGTGTGAGAGTTTTGCTTTGAATTCCAACCCAGAATTTCTCTAGATCTTGAACAACAGTCGCACTGGAGAGAGAACAAAAGAATCATTATTTTTCTATCAAATTATTTCAATATAAAATACCAATGAACTCTCTTCCCTCCCCTGCCCCCAGCAAGAAAATCCACTCTGTTCTGATTTTAAGAGTATACAGTCCAAGTTTGAAAAGAAATCATCATTTCCCAGAACACTCTGCTTTCCCAGTTACTGTGTTATCATCCAGCACCATTTTGAAGATAAATAAAACAGATGCCGAGAAGGAGCAGAAGAGGAATGGACACTATTTGAAGAAGCATTGACTCCAGTGAGGCCTACCAGCTCAAATATCCATAAAAATTGTCACACCTCTTTCCTGCTCTGACAAGCTCTATGATGGTGAACTGATTTTCATGGCTTTAATGAAAGGAAATGATTGTGGTTTTAAGTTGTGTTCTTTTGCCCCTTTTTGTTTTCCTGAAGATTTAATGAAGCAAGGCCCCTATTGTAAATCTATGCTTCAAACAATATGGAGATCAAATATTTAGGTATTTTCCAATTACATCAAACATGCACTTTTGTAGATCAGGTGATATTTTTACAAGCTTCAGATCTGCAAGAAAAGTGGAACTGAACATAGGATAAATTTGTCTTCTCCTGTTTGCAGCAATTAGTTCATGGGTTTTAAACTTAAATTTATCTTACAAGCATTTACATCAAACTACTGTTCTTCTGCTGTTCAAAATGAAAAAAGTTCTAACTACTTAGTTTGAACTTCACTTATTCACTTAGTTATATTCATATTGCTACCCCTGTAATTAAAGAGACCAAAGTGTAAAAACTGGTTACTCAAAGATCCATTAATAACACTGTGCTTAATGGAATTATTTACATATATTAACATCTGTAGGGCAGTGTTTATATTATTATAATAATTGATAATATAAATTTATATAAGCATTTTAATATATTTATATAATTATAAAATATAAATATATTTATTATTATATCTTAAAATTGAAAAATGTTTTGAGAGCAGC